>JAJDMX020000357.1:0-39657 GCA_022345685.2 Nothomitra cinnamomea | reverse complement strand
ATTATAACTACTTAACCTTATTGTTTATATATTTGATACCAAAAAGGTATTAGGATAGAGTTTAGAATATATTTAATATAGGCTAATAAATTAAGTTTAACTTATTTGGAAACAAAATATAACTCTAATATTATAGTACTACAAAATACTTTTCAAAATATAGTCATTTATCTTTCTGAATGCCATGTAGTATTTATACTGTTTGAATAATATTTTTTGTCTAGTCTTTAAATAATCCATGGTCAATAATAAAAGCCTATTGTTATAAATAAGAATTTATTGATCTAGATAACTTAACTTCATTTTTTATTTCCTTAATTTAGTTTTTCTTAATATTATTTTACCTTTTTAACTTTATCAGTTGTAGAAAAATTAAATCTATAAGTAATAGGGATAATTAGCAACCGAATTTTTCCATGTTTATGCTAAAAATTTGACTATGTAACGTTTATTTTAGGACTGGTGCCAAAAAACTAAGTATCATCGCGTAAGCATATACTTCTATAAGTATAAAAATTTACTTATGCTTATAAGAATCTGCTTATGCTTATAAGATTCTATAGGCTTTTGCCCAATGTTACTTCATGGGATCTCTATAGTATATCCAGCCATATTAACCAATTGTCATTAATAATAACATATTCTAAATGTTAGTAAACACTTAAAAGCACCTAAAAGTTAGATACTAACTATAGTTCAAGTAATACTATCCTATGGCCCTCCTATCGACATTCAAAGAAGAGCTTGTGACGATGACACCATAGCTAGCTCCAAAATGACCACAGGGATGACCGAAAAAAGTTCTACCTGAACCTGTATCAATTACTCCTGTTCGAGACATGGCTAGTCCAGAGTCTAGCTAAGCCTTACCTCGCCAAAATCATTTCAATACAGAGGAAGAGCTCAGCTTAGTCAGGCTATGTGTTCAATATAGCAATCGATATATCTGATCTCTTGGAAAGTTCTGGAACCTTATTAGTTTTGAATTTGAACGCAACATTGGAAAGTCTATCGCCAATTCATTAGGGAAAATGAACAGGATTGTAAAAAGTTGAGAAAAGGTTCTTGCACAGCAAAAAAATGAGACCGGGACCGTTCAAGAGAATACAAATATGATACAAGCTATTAATAAATGGCGGAAAGTCTTGCAGATACAAGAAGATTAGAAGAATACTTGACAGAAGATCCAGGCAGAAAAGAAAGCAGATACAGTATTAGCAAACCTGCAAGAAGTTAATATGATGAAGACCTTAAAGAAAAAACTATTCTTATCGTCAGAATCAACTGTGGGCAAACCATTAGTGGATGAAAACGATGATGCCGACATAGAAGATACTATGACATCACAATTGACTCTGAGTGGTAGATTAAAGGATCGGCCACAGAAGTACCAGCGGATAACTACTATAGCAACTGCAGATGACATATCAGCTATAAGAGGTCTTGGTGATAAGCTCTCAAAAGGAATAATAGTAATGTCAGAAGTAATAAGCAGTCAAAGGGAATTGAAGAAACATACTCTAAAGGAATCATGGAATACTTAGTTTGGCGCACTTCAAGTAGACAATCAAGAAACTAAAGCGATTGTCAGTGCTTTACATACAGATAGCTAGGAAATGAAAGCTATGATAAGTCAGCTATTGGGGATAATGCAGCAGATAGTTCCTCTACCACAGCTTCAAGACCAATAGCTTTTCTATATTTTGTTTCTTAATTGATATTGTCACGTACATCGTTCAACCTCCGATCTACACCTCTAACTTCCAACTCTTGTCAACTCACTAAAACATCACTTCTAGCTATTTAGGTAAGTTCAATCCATTCCATTTACATTTATTACACGACTAATATCTACAGGTATAGCCATAGATTGCCCTATACTATACTTTCTTCTTCTTTTGTTGCTTAAATCACTTCTCTTCATTCAAGTGAGATTACCTTTAGACAACTTGAAAGAAACTATATTATATACTATAGAAACTAACATCTTTAGAATGATAGTGCCTGAAACTCCCATGAACATTACCAACCTTCTTGCCTTAGTAAGCCTATAAACATTACCAGCTCATAAATCCACTATGGATGGTCCAGGCAGTATTAACGCTAATGAGAAAACTCTGAAAGTGAAGTTTTTCCCTCTCATCCCAGGATGTAAGCATATTGAAATTGATTTATCTAATGTTCCTAATTGTAGGCCTCTTCGGGCTCAACCATGGAAGCCTCAAGCACTTGCGCAACCTGCAGGCATCAATATAGAATGGGTTGGACTGCTGATGGGTACGCCAAATATGGTTTTAAAGAAAGTAAAACGTAGGGCTAGGATTCATAAGTGGATCTTTAAAAACCACTTAGGCAATGACGTTTATATGCGCCTGAGAAAAGATGAAACTGCTCAGTATGTTGATTCCACTGGAACAATTGTTAGTAAGAATGACGTCTGGCAAGTTCATGGGTTCTCTGAGCCTATTTTCCGAGGTTGTCTTCTTACACAGAAATTGACTTGGGATGTTACTGCAAAGAAGAATCAAAATGTTAAGCAGGGACAGTATGACAAGGACCTTTAACAATTGTAACAGGACTTTTATGACCACCTATACCAAGCGAGAGCTGTGATTGCTCCAAGCAAGTTCTCTACTCGGAAGCGCAAACGACAGGAGAAAGAGTAAAAAGCCTATAAAGCTAAGTCTTTTCTTGAGGCATGTGGCTTGTCTGTGGTTGGTTCTCCTCGTGACGTGTAGTCATTAAATAAGGAGGATGATGAAATTGATCTAATTTAGCTGAAGTAACTACTGAATACCTAGGACAAACTATAGCAATTTCAGGCAGAGTTGCAACAGTATGCAGACCAGGAGGTACAAGATGGCAAGAATCAATTAAAGCAGGAGTTGGAAATAGTATTAGTTGGGCTTGACTCTAATGCTGCTGATACCAATGATCAAAGTACGTCTATAGATAATCTATCTATATTATCTAGACTAATTATCATACATTAGATATTTAAATCATCAATACAGTTGAATGAGCTACAGAGGCTTCAAGATGTAGCCTGATGGAATTCTTTCCTTATCTTGAATTTTACTCTTGACATTATCAATTGTATCTGACGACTCAACTTTGAACAGTGTATTGCTTTGTTGAATAGATTGTTTTAATGAATAGTAGTGGCATTTAGTTTTCTTCATTAGGTGTTATCTCTAGATCATTCAGAGGTTTCTCATAATATAGGTAGTCTTCCATCGTCAGTGGTATACAATTGAAGGCCTTTGAAACCTAACTTTGGTTTAAACACGTATGAATGTTCGTTAATAGTACCACAACTATATACTTAGTCTCTACAGGCTGCATACTAATTCAAAGACCCTTGGAATATCCACAGTTCTCCTATAGCTATATCACCTTTCCAAAACTATACTCAACACAAATTTGAAGTTGCAACATTATGACATTACAACCATGCTGGTCTCTGTTCAACTGGCTATTTTAAGGCTTGATTATAGAACTAATTATATACTTTGAATTGTGATATCCAGTATTGCCATGTACTTATAGGGTATCCATATTATTAAGATCCACAAATAGTTCATTCAAGATATCCGGAACACCTAACTCTATCTAAGACTTCCAATCGGCTGAGTTGCTATACCATGAACTTCACAAGTGTGACATCAGACTATCTGGAGTCATAATTGATTGAAATTTTATAGCGTGAGTCTTTATAACCTGTATAATAGTCTTCTTGTCGTTTTATTAGCCTGGAAATTCCATGGAGTATCCTATCAATAAACTCCCATATATTATTAGGACCATTACATCGTTTTACATATACAGCATACTCTTGAAGCTGTATCACGGTTAAACTATGGCAGTCCCACTTAATTAGGTCTTGAAATTGATTACATATATATATTAAAATGTTAATTGCTATAGTAGAACACCAAAAGTAAGAGCGCCCAAATATCATAGGAGCTGATTGGAGTGACTGTAGACAGGCTAGTACATAGTAGAGTATACAGAGTGCAACTTCTGGAGTGGCTTTGACTCGACTATTTAATTTGCAGATATCAAGTCAAAGAGCTTTAAACATTCAATAGATTTAAGGCTTAGTGAATTTATAGGCTTATTAGACTATAAGTTAGGATACCAGAGCATCTATAGACTTACCTGAAGTGAAATTCACATTGATCATTAGAGAGCTGTTCTAGTATAAAAGGTTTTTTCTCATATGGAACGTTAAGACAAGTAAGCTGTGGATGATCCAGAGCCTTTTCTTGCTCGAGATGATGAACTATAGCAAGAATTGCATCTTGAACTGCTCCAACAATACACATAGTGGCTGTCATTGCAGCGATTTCAATATTCATTTTATCTATATACTTTAAATCATTGTTAAGCCTCATTTTGATATTTGGCTGGGTCTTGACTGGGCCAAGCAATAAGCATACACATCAAATTGCTGATTATCTTTTTAAAAAATATGCTTATACTTATGCTAATATAAGTATAAGTATAAGCAGAAAAGTTGCTGAACTTACCTAATTAGTATATTAAATATTTAAAATGAATTTAATTAATTTTTTCTAGGCATTTATTTATTATATCCTAATTTATTTATTGTTGCCTTAACTAACATTTTACTTTAAAGAAGTTTCATTTCTTATTGAATTTTCTCTCACGAAAGTTGTTTAGTTCATTATTACTTATAATAAATATTACTAGTTATTATTTTAAAGTTGAAGTAAAAACTAAAGATTATTTAAGTCAAGATCAACTAAAAAGAGTTTCTGAAATAAGATATTGATTCCAGATTTGCCGATATGTAGATTTATCAAATTTTGTAGTAACTGAAATTTCAAGTCAGAATTTCTCGATATATCTTCTTAAGGTGATAATTTATTAATATTGATCTCAAGTTATTTCAAGATTTTTTGAATCAAGGAAGTAATCATCATAATTGTTTTTAAATTTCATAGCTAGTTAATATTTTGAAGAGAAGAAATCTTGATGAAAATTTTAGCTGAAAAACTCCTGACAGGGTCTATCACTGGAGATTGATAATACTTAAGAGTAAATATATCATGGTAGTGCTAAGGCCAAGCCTCAGCGACTCGGCCGCTGAGATAAGCAATGACTAGGTTGCCCCAGGTAATGCAGGTAGTGCCAGTAATGTCTAGGTAAAACAAACAAGAGGATGGGAAGCATTGCTAAAGCCTTTTAAACCCGATAAGCAGCCTACTATAGACTACTCATCAGTCAAAAACCCTTTATATATATATTATGTTCATAGCACTCTTCTAATAGCCCTATTGCTACTGCCATCAGCTTGTAAGAAGCTTGCTCTACATGTACCGGTAACAAGAAGTCTACCGGTGGCTCCAGTACTTACCTCCATGGCCTTCCATCACTCTGCCTATGATGATCTGATGCCTGCCACCACTAATTAGTATACCCACTATTACAAAATACTTATTCTTACTTCATAAGTATATATAGTATACTGCATTGATAAAGACCTATTTAGTGAAATACTCTTCTAGCAAGAATAGCTTCTAGAAATACTATAGCAATATTAATTCCTATACAGTCTTAGTTTATTTATCTAATATACTCTTTCATTGATCTATAACTTAAACTTCCAGAAGAAAATCTATTAATATTTGACTATGGCATCTTATAGGTGGTGTCATTGTAGCTCTTACTAAATTTCTAAATTAGTAGGTATTTATGGTGATTCCTGTAAAATAGAGAATCTGAGCTAAGACTGGGAATTTATATGGAGTTGTTGCTACTTTTGTTTATATCAATATCGTCAATTTTCTTCATATCTCTACAAATAGAGTTTTTAGTAGTAAAGCTCTTAACACTAAAGAGAACTTAACTGTCAATTGTGATGATAAGCAAAATGTTTAACTTTTACAATTTATAGAATATATTTAAATATTTTAAAACACCTATTTATTATAGAGTATTAAGTATAATATACATGTTACTCAACTACTATACTAAAGAAATAAAGTGGTCAATTACTTAGGCTTACCTCATAACAAGTTCAAGAGCTAATTGAATTTATTACTTCTTTTAAAATAGACTACAGAATATCTTATATAAAATTAGCAATAACCTTGAATTTCAACTGCAGTAAATATGCAATTCTCTTAGCCCTAAAATGAGAAGAATATATAAGTTGACTTGCAAGACAAAAGCCTTCAATTTCTGAAAAAAAATTCGCTTTTTAAGATTACAATAGATTAAAGACTATAAATATTAGATATGAGATTAATGGAATAAGATTTTATAGATGAATGAAATCTATATTACAGATTATATTTATGGCTAAGTATGGATTACTCAAAAGTCTAGAGAAAACTAGTTAGATATTTGTATTGTGAAATGAGAAGTAAGAAAGAAAGAATAGATATTCTGAAGTTCTTTTACAAGGAAAATAAAAGGATCAGGAATATTTTGGGAAAAGGATTGAAGTACTATTATATTAGAATCATATATTAATTATACTGTATCTATTATTTATGATTAAGTATATATGGATTTAAAGTTAGTTAGTGATATAAGATGATGTTCCTAGATATGCAGCAGATGCTACTACCACTGATTTTGCTGAATAAGGTATTATAATCATATTTTAGCTACCTTTTTCGCCAAATCTCAATCCTATTGAAAAGGTTTAGAATATAATGAAGGTTTGGATTCATAATAACTATAGGGAGAAATTGTCAGGGCTAGCTCTAAAGCTAACCCTTTTTGAATTGCTAAAACAGTGTAGACAACGTCAGGCTGAATGCTGAGCACTATCGCAGTGATGTTATGAGGCTTAAGGATAAGGGTTAACAGCATATGGAGGCTCTGCAATACTATGTGCGATGGACTGAATTCCAATGGCTTAAGAATGTTGATTTCTAATGTAGAACTAATCACTGCTTCTGGGAGAAGCAGCCTCGTGGATTTACGTATACGCGCCTCTCGGCGCGCTAACCGCATGCGGCGCGACGGCGCACCGCCGCCGAGCCGCAACCGCAGTCCTCGCCCCTTAGGGCTCTGCGTTACAGAAATTAACTTATAACCAACCACGAAAAGCTGTGCAAGAGGCTTGGGCTATAATTACAGAAGAGGAATTAGATGAGTTGATAGAGAATATGGGCAATAAATGCCAAGCTGTCATAGATGCCGATGGAAAGTTTACTAAATATTAAATGTATATAAATCTATTAGAATTAATGGTTTATTCTGAGAGCGACGAGAACGGTGAGTGGTGAGAGCAACGGGAGCGGCGAGGGCGGCGCTGTCGGGAAATCCCTGCCTACCCCAGTCGCAATTGAAACTTTTCCCATGGAACTAGTGTCGACTTTCTATTGGGTAATTCCACAATCCTCACTTCTTTAATGGAGCCGTCTGCAAACCCTGTGCGGAATACGAGCACATCAATAAGCTATTGGCTCGTACCAAAATCTGTTGTTTTAGCTTCCGCCTTAGCAGAGTTGACGAACATGATGCACAGCACAACCGAACAAGAGGCTTAATTGGTTAAATCCAAAATCTGGCCTATGTAGCCCTGGAAACTGATATAAATGCTCTCTACTCCGGTTGTATATCTCTCACTCGTGAAGGCTATAATGGCAACATAAGACCTCTACCCAGGCTGTCGTACAAACCACAACTAAAGTGAATCCCCACGTGTACACGAGTACGTGTTAACAACAAACCCTAATGGCCATATCCACCGAAGCTATTATCGCAATCATCAGTGTCTTCGTCGGTCTCCCTCCAGCAATTCTTGTTCTCTGGAGGTTGAGGTTCCGTAGGACCAACGCAAGGGTTAATGCCGCCGGTAAGATAACCGTCAAGACAGATGCAGTATCGTTGGTCTTATGTATTTACCTTGGTTCATATATTTTAATCTATAGACGACGATCGAACACGTACGCCAGAGAATGCATCTCTACCGACCTACAAAGCGATTGTCGTCATATCAATATCAGAACGCATGCGATAAGCAGCACTCTTATATTTCCAACTGTGTCAGACGTACTCTGTAGGCATTTTTCAATATAACCTCCCACTAATGGTCTCACTTGGGCTTGACATAATGCTCAAACTGAGTAGAAATCTTGTTGCTCGTTTGTTCGGTTATCAGGAACACTCTGATCCGAAGTGTCTAGATTGGAGGTGAGCATAACAAAGTCCCCAATTGAATGAGCATTTAGTAACGCATTTTCTATACCAGTGCCAGGTAACTGCGCGGAGTAACGCGGCCGCCGGGGTTCCGTGGAGTTAAAGCTGGCTTGAAGACTATATGGGTAGACCGCGTTTATGTGCAGTATTGGATATCGCTCTATACAAGCTTCGTTCTTTCCCTCCTACGGATATTTTTGTTGCGTTGTTCTGCAACAGAGAGCTCTTTGCTTGTGCTCCACCATTGCTAGTATTAGTCAAAATTCTTCTTTTGGTCCCTCAATTGCCCGATGCAGAGTTTTGCTGGTCTTCTGCTGATTCCTGCTTACTGGCCGCTCTCAAACTGACTGCCTTTCGACTGATTGCTCTTCGACCTGTTACCCTTTACTAGTCGCTCTTCTGCCGGTTGCTCTCCCGCCAGGGGCCCCTCTGCTGATTTCCCACCTGCTAGTTGCTCTTCGGCCGGTCGATCTCCTGCCGGTTGCTCTTCGACGGTCGCTCTTCCCTCTGTATCTCGGCTTTCAATTTGCCGGTTGTGATCTTTTGCCTTTGCAACTGGTTTTTCTTAACATTACTTCAATCTATCCGGGTGCTGCCATCAACCGGCTGCGTGGTCTTCTTGATCTGTCAAGGGAGACATTACGGGGCACTCTCTGCGGCACGCTAGAGCAGGATAGCCCTAAGCTGTCCTTCAGGGCATCCACGAACTGTAACATCATGCTGATATGTTGCGCAACCTGGCAGTGCACCGTGTATGGCGGCAGAGTTATGCTCTAGAACATGATGTATGCCATTAGTTAACGGCGTGATTGGCAAACGGCGTAGTATCCGCATATTAAACAAACCCCCAAACATGTAGCCAAGCATTTGGCGGAACCCGGATCCGGCCAACTCAATTCGGGCTCTAGCGCAGTTGATCGGCACCGGTCGACGAGCAGTGACGACAGCAACGGCCCTATCGTGCAATCCTGAAGCGATTGAAAGGCACCTATAAGGTCCCTCAATGAGCGGTGACGCGCCCGCGCTGCCATCCTTGAGTGTGCTAGAGCCGCATCACATGCGCAAAGCCCCCGTTCTAGAGCTCAAACCTAGTGTATGATGAGCTACGACAAGCCGGTATCCCATGCATGGCAATCAAGGCTGCTGGGTAAGGCTGTGGTAATGCGTTGATGTATGAAACTTTGGGCAGTATGACTGCGTCGTGGTAAAAAGCAAAGATGCTCAGCTCAGGCACAGGTATCTCGAGAAAACAAGCCTGCTAAATGGCGGTTGCGGTTCGTTCCGTACCAGAGACGGGCGGCCAATCGCTATTAGCTATGCGATTGGCTTAAGTCCCTCTGGCCGATCCTCCCACCTTCGACCCAACTCCCCTGTAGACTCCACATACAATCCGTCTAGACCCCTCTCGCTGGATGCACACACACAAGCGCACACATGCATTCCCTTATTCAGCGAAGCTACAGAAGTTCGCATGATTTCGTGCGAAGAAGAAGAGCTATCTTCATTCATGCTGAATCTTACTCCTTAAAAAGTTTGTACTTGTATTGGTGGAGTTGTGCGGTCTCGCGGTTGTAGAGCAGGCCCATGCACGGACGACCGCGCAGGCTACGCATGGGAAGGGGAGCCTACGTTGTTGTCTAACAGCAACAGCACACTCTGCATCAAAAAGTGTTTTGTCCGAAGCATCGATAGGAGCGGGGGCCAGTAGGATGAAACCTAGTCCGAGACTAATTTGGAACCACCCCGCCAGCACGCAGGAAGATCACTTTGGTGGTTACAACATTGGAATCAGTCCCTGGCTTTTAGAGATAAACGGATTCTCAGGAAGTCGGGCTGCGCTTTCGAGGCGGATTCTGGTCCTTAGATGCTGTCTTGGGCCAACCCGTCATCAGGATTAGAGGCTTGCTACCGGAGATGCCGCATATGTGAGTATTTTTTGGCAGCGGCCGTACCTCATTGGGCCATTCCAAAATCTCGGTCTGCCATGCAACAACCCCTGTCAGTGAATTCTTTCATTGGCTAAGTCCGAAATCTTTCCGCAGAGACATGGTTCCATGATGATGCCCCGTCCGCGCCACGTCCACTATCTGCTGCCGGACTCGGAGTACATAAAAGGGAGCGTCCCTCCCTTCAACACCCATCCGTGAAAAATTACGGTTATCTCCTCCAAATATCAGAATCGCCAGTTGTCGCCAACTTCATTCTCGCTTTGCGTGCGAACTCTCCTTACAAAAGCACTCTAATATCCCTCTTTTCATTCCTTCGTTTGTGCCCATCTTTACTTTCGCTAGCCTTCGTTGCCCGAAGCATTGTCATGCTGCTGTCTTGTGTGGGAAGCGATTCTAGCACTATGGCAAAGCTGCGACTTCGCAAATCGATACGGCTTCGCGGGATCGACACCGCTTCATAAAGCGAGCGACCGCCGTGACAATCGCGGATGGTGGGCAGCGGAGCAACAATATGCCATGGCGCGACCGGTCGATTTCGGCCGACGAAAAATCACGGGATCAGGATAGTTCGCTTGCTACGGCATCCCTGATAACCCACCATGGAAGTTTTCGATGCACACACTCCGATTCCGTGGTGGCTCCGACACGGCCTCGATGGCGGCGCTCTCGGTACACACGGTCTCAATGCATATGCCGTGGACAGGTGCCTTTGGGGCACATGTCCGATACATTCGCCCTGATGCATTCGCCCTGGTGCATACGCCCTGATGTGTACGCCCTGATGCATACACTCTCGGGATACAACAACTCTTGCCTGCACACTGCTTACAAAGTGCAGCTGGAGCACGTATGCCTCGCCGCAAACGGCATGAATGCGCGCCCCTCACATACCTCCAAATACGTGTCCATTACAACTACCTGACTTATGCTTGTGCCACATCAGTGGGCCGCCGTTGTGATTGGGGTATCGCAGATTCTCCTCACTCTAAGCACATTTTATCATGCATTTCCCTTATCTCGTCACTCCTGTCTGGCCCGTTCACCAGTTACAAGCCCAGATCGGACTAGGTGGGAGGTGGATAGGATGGAAATTTGAATATTTTCCCCCCAATGTCCGACTAATGGCCATCTCAGCACGATAAGGAGAAACGATATACCTGGCGTGAATCTCGAAGGAAAACACGGACAAACTCGGTCTCTTCTGCCCTGGGCTCACAATGCGGAAGGGCAAATACCATTTGAGCGCCACATGTTGACGATAGCAAATCATCTCGCGAGTCGGTGATACTCTAAAGCCTGGCCTTTATAGGTTAATGGGAGAGGGGGATTCCGACGCACCCTCAGTTGTAGGCGGGGAAGTGAATGGACAACCGAGCGGCGGAACGCAGTAAATACATATTGAAGGTCGAGGACGACATGCCCTATCGTCAGCATTGGACTTGTGAGAGCCATCAGACACTAGGACACTCGCGAATTTTTTGCGTGCTGGGAGGCTTGCATTGTGATATTTTTATTCCTCTAGATGGAGAATCATCCTGATTCTTATGGCTATAGCCATTTTAACGACCATTGTCAACCTCAAGATAGATTTTGCCATGACAATACATACAACGGTTGGATTCTTGGACCAAATATATACCGCGAACCAGACTCACTGAATACAAACCATCTCCAGCCTGTCCCTACATTTGGATCTGGGAATGACTATGCCCAATTGTCTTTCAAGGTGGATCTAGCCAATTCCCAGACGTACACTCATGCGGCTTTGGGCGATGCAGGAGATATTTGTTCCGGTTTAATCTGTCCGTTAGTATCATGTGAAGCTTTAGAGGCTCACAATTGGCCGTTCGTTTCCAGCGCAATTGCGATGCATCGAGAGACAGATAATGGTATGGCTCAATCACTAGGCGCCACTACGTTCGTATGGCCGTATGACGTCTGGACCACGCCGGTGTCTTCTCTTCGGACTATCATGTTCTAGCCGATGGGTAACGAAGATGTGATGGCCTCAGTTTATGCATTCCGGCAAAGCTTCAGACTATTGCCCGCTGGAACGGCTGGGGGGAATACGTTTTATAGCAATTCCTTGTATGTTACACCAACTTCACACCTGACATGAACTCCGCCGCAACTCACAACTCTCTTGAATAGCATCAAAGAGCTTCCCCAGCAAAACCAGTGCACTTCCCTTTTGCCATCTCGATCCCGCGACAAGCCAAAGCGACCGCCGTTAGAACTTTACTGCATTATCCGCCCCTGTAACCACCAGAGGGCCTTCACACGAAAAGCCGATTTCGAACGCCATCTGGCGACACAACATCACATGCCTTCCAAAAGGAAGTCGTACAAGTGTCCTTGGCTCCAATGCAAGTATGAATTTCTTCGGAGAGATAAGATGCTGCAACACCAGGATAGAGTGTATGGGCGACGGGTCAAATGATGGGGATAAGAGGATGGGGTGCGATGACGCCGCGGGGGAGGCTTTTTTTGAGCGGATTATAGCTCCTTCGCGTTTGTTGAGTCGTCCAGAGATAGGAACTCGTCTCTGCTTTAGTTTTTTTGAGGCTCGAACCATGCGAGGCATTTATTCTGCTTGTTTCTCCATCACTCTTCAGTGCTTTCTAGCAGCGGATGTTGTGGTGCTCAACGATGAGCCTACATGTTTTCGAATCTTATTTGGGTTGGCCTCGTGTCTCTGTTCCAGCTAGCAATAGTAACATCATCGTCATCCAATTCGTCGTTCTCTTGTAAGAACAGCTGGCGAAAAACATTTAAAATTCCGTTCCGATTTGCCTCGATGGCTTCTTTGGCAATTTAGTGATAGGCTTTTCAAGGCAGCAATACTACTCAACAACCTAAAAAGAAACAAGATGTGGCCTTGAAAAATTCAACTAGGCGACAAAAGTGTTCAGACATGACATTCGATGATAGGGTAGCAGAACGACCCCTCGCAAGAAAAGGTCGTGACTGCTTATCGTAGGACTTGTCTCTTCCCTGTGTAGTTCGTGCTAACCAAATATATATCCATGCCAAAGTGGGGCAAGTACTTCAGGCGCAAAGCTGAGAGACGGGCGCAAGGCTGAGAAGCAGACGCAAGGCTGGGAGGCGGGCGACACTCCCGCTTTTAATCCTCAGTTCTTCTCTATTCAGAATCCACTTTTTTTTCGACGAGATTCTTGAATACTGCCAGAAGACCAACTATGTCGTTGAGACAGGAAGCCGTACAAATTGACTGGGAGCCTCATCGGAGAGAGATCCAGAATCTTTATCTTGAAGAGGATAAATCCCTCAAGGATGTCATGAAGCTTATGGCCGAGACGTATAACTTTCATGCTAGGTAGTTCGACCCTCAGCTAGTGTTGCATATGGTTTCCTGGAGCGGTGGATTACTGATAATCTCCGCAGTAAAGCTCAATATGAACGACAATTTAAAGCATGGGGGCTCCGCAAATACTTGAACAATTCGGAGTGGGAGTTCATTCACCACCGGGTAGAAAAACGCAAACGAGACAGTAAAGAGAGTGTGGTATACATCAACGACACCCCAATGTCAAACAAGAAACTGAAAAAGGAAATATCGCGGCGCTTCCCCCCAACTTTTCAGCAACGGAGCGCTTCAGGTAGTATTTCCACATATTACTTATACAGGTGGTGACTATGCTAACATCTCATAAAGCTGTAAGCCCACGCACTCCAGAGGGAACTTTTATACGCACCCCGCCAGCATTAGCCTCTTATGATATCAAGCTGGAAAATCTTCCGTGGTTTCAGTTCCAGGACTTCATCGAGCGGCAGTGTACGTTATAACTTCATTTGGGTCAAAGCGGAATGGCTTGTACGCTAATACTCGATACGCGAAATAGTTGAAGGTAATCAAAGCTTCACTATGGCTAGCATTACCGCACGAAGCCCTTCACCCAGCTGGCAAATTTTCGGTTTAGTTAGCCCTCAGTGGGATACTCAAGGTGTACCCGATTCGCCCCCACCAGCCATCTTAAACCAAGCAAATACGGCGCAGTTAATCACCAATATTTCTGCAACTGAGGTGTGCTCCCTTTTCAGTGGATGGATTTCAACAACGATTAAAACGGACAGCACTGAATACATCCCAAGCGTCTACTCCCACATGCAAGCTATTTCATTAGAAAGGCACGATGGAGAGCTCATGCTGGGCATCCAGAAACTACTTGGGCCTTTTAATACAGATACCTTGCTGCAGTTGCTCAAGTACGCTGTATATCTGTCATCAAACGACATGTTATCAGCTAATCAAACTGATCACTTTCTCCAAGCGGTTATTGACAAAAAGCAACATTCAATACTCAAATCATTTTTTTCAGTCAAGACACCAACGATCGCAGTATTTGCAGAAAAAATCTTTCAGAGCGCGTTAAGGATTGGAGATACACATGTTGCTCGAATTTTGGTTGGCGCTGGTGTTGATGTAAATACACCTGTGGGATATCGATGTCAAACTCCTCTCCAAATGGCTACAGCAAAAGGCAACGCCGAACTTGTTGAGATGCTAATAGAGAGAGGCGTAGATGTCAATGCTCCAGCTGCACGAGAAGGCGGACGGACCGCACTCCAGGCGGCATCGGGGAACGGCAACATTGAGATGGTTCGGACTTTACTCGATGCAGGTGCAAATGTTAATGCTCCGGCCGCCAGTAAATCCGGACGAACTGCACTTCAGGCGGCGGCAGGAAATGGCAATATTGAGCTAGTAGAAATTCTATTAAAGGCAGGCGCAGATATAAATGCCCCAACCTCCGATCAAAGAGGAAAGACTGCACTTCAAGTGGCAGCAGGAGTTGGCAGTGCTAGTCTGGTTCAGTTTCTATTGGGTTGGGGTGCAGACGTCAATGATTCGAATTGTGACGGAGAGACTGCACTTCTAGAAGCAGTGGAGGATAACAGCATTGAGCTGGCTCAAGTCCTATTAAATGCAGGCGCAGACGCCAATGTATTAGCCGCTGATGCATGGGGTGAAGAAATAACTATACTTCTAGTAGCAGTTTCGAAGGGCGGAATCGAAATGGTTCGGGTTTTGCTGGAGGCGGGTGCGGACGTCAACGCCCCAGCTACTGAGGACGAGATTAGCAAAAACGCACTTCAAACAGCGGCAAGTATGGGCAGCATTGAGCTGGTTGAAATTCTACTGGAGGCTGGTGCGGACGTGAACGCTCTGAATGGTCATCCTTATGGTATAACTGCACTTCAAGCAGCAGCTGGGGACACCGATTTCAAGATGTTTGTATGGAGTGAAACGCATTCAATCCAAGACGATGAAGATGGCGCAGAGCGAAACCAGATTGAGCTTGTTCAGATTTTATTGAACGCAGGTGCCGACATCAACAGCACAGCCTTCAGAGGAGGCACCGCCTTACAGGAGGCAGCGGCAGATGGCAGCATTGGACTCGTTCGCATCTTATTGGACGCAGGTGCAGACGTCAACGCACCGGGCTCTATTGGGTACAGAAGAACTGCTCTTCAAGTAACTGCAGAAAATGATAACATTGAGCTCGTTCGCATCTTGTTGGACGCAGGTGCAGACGTCAACGCACCGGGCTCTAATAAGTACGGAAGAACTGCTCTTCAAGTAGCTGCAGAAAATGATAACATTGAGCTCGTTCGCATCTTGCTGGACGCAGGTGCAGACGTCAACGCACCGGGCTCTAATGAGTACGGAAGAACTGCTCTTCAAGCAACTGCAGAAGGTGATAACATTGGGCTCGTTCGCATCTTGTTGGACGCAGGTGCAGACGTCAACGCACCGGGCTCTAATAAGTACGGAAGAACTGCTCTCCAAGCAGCTGCAGAAACATATAACATTGAGCTCGTTCGCATCTTGTTGGACGCAGGTGCAGACGTCAACGCACCGGGCTCTAATGAGTACGGAAGAACTGCTCTCCAAGCAGCTGCAGGAAGAAGTAAAATTGAGTTCGTTCGCATCTTGTTGGACGCAGGTGCAGACGTCAACGCACCAGCCTCTAACAAGGACGGAAGAACTGCTCTTCAGGCAGCTGTAGGGTGGGGTAACATTGAGCTTGTTCGTGTCTTATTGGATGCAGGTGCAGACGCAAGCGCACTAGCTTCCCATAAAGGAGGGAAAAGTGTGCTTCAAGAAGCTCTGTCGAGTGGGAAGGCTGAGTTAGTTCAAGTCCTATTAGACGCAGGTGCAGATGTGAACGCGCCGGTTGACTGTGATGGAATTACTGCACTTCACAGAGCTGTGAAAATGGGCAAAATTGAGTTGGTTCAAACACTATTAGATGCAGGTGCAGACGTCAATGTTACAAGCACCGACGAAAATCGAGGTACTGCACTTCAGGTTGCCGCGACTCAAGGTTACATTAAGATTGCTCTCATGCTTCTTATTGCTAGTGCGGATGTTAATGCTCCATCGGCACATTCTGTTGGAAGTACGCCTCTCGGCGGAGCCGCGATGAACGGTCGTCTGGACATGGTGCAACTTTTACTCAATGCTGGTGCAGGGAGAGGAGATCCTGGAAATACGCAATATGTAAATGCAGCGAGGGCAGCGGAACGCAATGGCCACTTCGCTTTGGCTAAACTTATCAGGTCTTGCCAATAACTGTAAAGAGGTTTTGAGTACCTTCAGTATGTTGGTTATTCGAGCGTGAGGAGGGGGTCAAAGTCAGGAGTTCTGCTGCCCCTGACATTTCAAAATTTATGCGAGGCCGTTGCTAGGTACTGGCCAGGCAGGGGGTGTCGGAGGTTTTCAGAGCCTTTGAGCGGTGCGAACTGCATGCAAGAGGGATTCCTTGGGGCTACTGCATGGCTAGAATGCCATGCTTGAGAATATTAGACGGTGGAGCAACACAGGAAACCTTCACCTTGTTCTTTTTTTTCAAGAGATTGTAACGGCTGCTTTTTCGGTGGTATGGTTAATTGACTGTCAAAAGGCTTCGTATGCCATTCGTCGAGCCTTTAGTCCGAACACGACGGAAATTTGGGACCTCATAGTCAATCCCATCGCCATGCTCTGGGACCCTCTGTTGAGGCACAGAGCTTCAAGCGCTCTTGGTGATGCGATGATAACATTGGAGGCTCTATAGCGGTAGACACTTGGACACTGTGTACGTTCAGACGCTGCTGTCGTTGACCGCCGTGAGCGGGCACGAGGCAGTAGAGGCATATTACAAAGTAGGAGACGAGAAAAGTCCGAAGATCCATCGCATAGGAAGCAGAAGGAAAGCAAAGTCTGAAGCGAGATATAAGTGCCCGACAGCAACGGACACGCCAACCAGGGGCAGATCAAGCGCCACGCAGACAGGCAAAACGAAGCTACCCTAGCGAATAAAGGCAGCAGGAAGCAACAAGGACGTGAAATTTCGAAGGCAAATGGGACAAGAAAACATCCTCAGCGATTGGGTTGGAACCCCGGTCAAGACTGCAAAACTGAGCTCGTACTCTGTTAAGCTGGGGACGATTGCTACATTTTTTACTTTCAAACATTTTCTTTTCGATAAATCCTATAATTTAGACGTACGGCGGCGTGATTCAATACAAACAGTACTACAACATTCGCTAGGAGCATGGCGGCTCCCACCGTCCGCAAATCTCTTAGACCAGGGGTTTTAAACTGCAACCAGATCCAAATATCCTTTGCGTGCAATAGTTAAGAACGGCATTCGGTTTTTTAAAACCAGCGTAACTTTGCTGTGACGCCCCGACTCAGCATTTTGGGAACTACCTGTCCACGGGTTGGTCTTAATTTATTGTTGTCGAGACCCTTGGGATCATCGAGACTGATCTAAGCGGTGCCGACCCTATGCATCACTAGAGTTTCCTAACCGGACGAAGCCTCTGAAATCGCAGGTTCAAAAGACGACAAGTATGGGGTGGAATAGGAGTGTCGCGCACCCAAGCAAAGAATCGAGTTTCTATCCAGCGAAGTCAGCCAGCCCAACGCCACGACCAACGCCCCGGATGGTGAACGACAGCTAGCCTGGCAACTAATATCCAAACTTGAGAGGGGGTCAAACGATCTTGACCTGGCTAGAGTACTTGAAACCTAGAAGCAATGTAAGCCGTTCGCTACAAGTTATTGTTAATTATTCTAAGACATGGTTTAGGACACTTTGACGGAGTGCAGTTTTCAGGATGGGTCAAAATACTGGTAGCATGGTAATCTTGTAACGCTAGAGCGCTCAAGCTGGTGGCGTACAGGTTAGAAGAATGGGCATCCTCAAGGAGTTGCTCATTGATCTTAGTCTAAGGAGCCACTTTACACCGCCATAAAACTAAAGACTTCGCCACGGACGCAGTCAGTCTCCTCCGAGCAATAGATATTCCAGTAATCTGGACGCTCAGTGCGAAAGGCGACAGTAATCCTAGTTGGCGATCACCGATAGACGTACTTAAGCAACTCGTGCTCCAGGTGCTGCAAGTCAACCCATCACTACTCAATGAACAATCTCTAGCGCTAAACGCCGCAAGATTTCAATGCGCAACGACCGAGCAACAATGGTTTGACCTCCTAGCGTCTGTACTTATTGTACTGCCACAGTTCTACATAGTAGTAGATGCTGGGATCCTCAATCCTGGGTTCAGCAGCTAGATCTCATGGCCAACGGCATTCCTCAAGGTCTTCGACGACCTTGTAAATCTTCGCTCCAAAACTATTGTCAAGGTTGTCCTAGTTAGCTATAGTGCCACTCCCTTTATTTCACCAACTCTGTCGGATTCTCTAGAAGATGTGACGATTCGTATTGGGACCAATCGCCTTGGCGGTGCTGCGAGAGGAAAGCCGGGGCCTCGCTCGCCAGGAGCCAGAGTTCAGCGACAGGGCGTTGACTTGCTTCGGCCGTTCGTATTTAGATCAAGTGCAATTCAGTCTCCGCTCCAATGGCCTCCGGGAACATCTATACAATAGATACTACAGGGACAGCGTACTGCATAAATGGACGGACAATCAACACCTCAATGCCCCTCACGTAGGACGAATCCCGTACTCCGTATTCCTCACCCAGTCCTTAATTTTCACCGCGTCCTTTAGCTCTGTTCGCGGTAGCATGGGGATTGAATGGAACCGCTCTTAAGGGAAAAGCTGAATTGGGTCTGAAATGCGGGCTAAAATACCTCTTAGAGGGTTTGCCTGGGGGGAAATGGCAGGTTGAACGAAAAGCGTGATTAGGAAAGACTGGAAAAGAGAACTCCGCCAGAAACACGTGGAATAGGGGCTAAGTGACGGAATGGGTATGACTGCCCGAAGGTCATGTTCGAGCAGAAACAAAACCTGGAAAAAGTCGCCGAGGAAGGCGGGGAGAGGGAAGGGAATGTTAGTAAATTAAACGACAACAACAGCGCAACACAACCCCAAAATCCCACGAAAAGACCGGATACCCCCTCGACGAACAAAAAAAAAATCCTGCGATCCCCACTCCCACTTCTCACCCACACAATCTCAACCCGCAAACACCTACTTCTTCCATCCCCTTACCCCTTGACCTTATCCAGTGTCCTGAGCCCAATTATTAGTCTCCGTCCCGAGTTAGCGTGAGGATGGAGGATAATTAAGTTGGGGGGTTAGGGGGGAGAGGGAGGCAAAGGGGGGCGAAGAAGGGGGGAGGCAAAGGAGGAGGAAGGCGGAGGAGGAAGGCGAAGGAGGGGGAGGCGCAGGGGGGAGTCAAAAGGGGGAGGCGGAGGGAGAGTCAAAAGGGGGAGGTAAGGAGGGAGGGCGAAGGGGGGAGGCGAGTGAGGTGGAAAGCGAAGTGGGAGTACATACGCATGACATACTCCAAAGCTGCTGCCACTTCCCCTTTTTCTCCTCCACCCCGTTGGGGTACAGTGTGACACGCTTGGGACGTAGGCAGATGGATTTTGCGACATCAGGTGCAGGACCTAGAACTGCAACAGAGAAGGCAGATTCGATAGCCAGAACGACAAGGAGAATGGTACGACTCTACATTGCCGTAATAACCTGCCGACTTGGAGAGCGAGGTCCCTGGGAGTGTTACCTACCATGTACATAAAGCTGTCCCACAAAACCACCGGTCTCGAGCCCAAGATAGAAAATTAACTACAATCGCCACTCCAGTCCTGCCTCATACGAACGACACAGGTACTCCGTATCACCTGCAAATGCATTACAAAATGCTACGCGTTACGTGGAGAGGTTCTAGATCTGCAAATGAATGGAAGAACTAGCGCTTCCTTCTAATGTCGTGGGATACATCGTAATGAATGAAAGAATTCGCGCTCCTTCCGGTATCGGGGGATAATAACGCAGATAAATGGAAGAATTCGCGCCCCTTCCAAATGTCGTGGGTATTATCGATAAACTCCCCAAGCTGGGTGAATTACGCGATTCGGCTTAGTTAGCGAACCCGTCCGCTCGCCGCTTTGTGGGCCGCCGCTAGGCCACAACACAAATTCATCGCACGGAAACACTGGCGTTAGGTGAGTGCTGGCGTAGAAACAGAGCTAGAATAATCTCCTATGGTGCCGGCGTGGCAGCCAAGATGGCTGGAACGCACACCGAATACACTAGGCCATGATGGACGCTGGCGTTGGAATGGGAGATTCTCATTGATTATTTCCAATTCTGACGGGTATGTACTTCGTACTTCGAAGCCATCAAGAAAAGGTATGCAGCGCCGTGGGGCTCGCTTAAGCGCAGACAACACTGATGCCCGATTGAAGTATGCCATGAATTTAGTTTGATCGGCTCTGTGTGCACTTCACTGGTCTTTCAATCGCACAGCATAGGAGTGTTTGCGGCCTGTCATCCTATTTTATTGCCGGAGTTCTTGGGGGCACAACCTCACTATGATGGCTGAAGCGCTGGCAGTCGTCGGTCTAGTCTCTGCTATCGTCCAGTTCGTTGACTTCGGGAACAAGGTAGTAGGTCGACTTAACGAATTTGAGCAAAGTTACGGGTTAATTAGACAAAGACCGCCAAGCTCGGTTATTTAGAAGGCCGAGAATAACGAAATATTTTAGTTGGATTGTTCGCCTTTCTAAGAGCTTTAAAAGCTCTCTCTGAGTGAATGTGCTAATATGTGTGTTTGGCTTCGGCGACTCTCCGGTGTCAATGATTAGAGGGGGAAAAAAAAGTTTACATAATCTAAAGTCACTGAATGGGTTTAGCTAATTACGAATAGTCTTGAGCTCAGGGTTTCCCTCTGACCCTAAGTACGAATTCAGCTCCGAGACCCGTCTTTTTTCTGCAAGCTATTGGCTAGATGGCACTGGCTTTGGGCTTTTCAGGACACGTTCTCTTCTGGGTATTCACTGCGGTTGCGCCTTCGTCAACGCTGCGGACTCGGAGATGAAATTATACAAGTTGTGCTAATATCGCTTTGTCTCAAAGACATTCTGCCATGACTAGACTGGCAATCGGGTTGGGTTTTTTGCTTTTTTTAGCTACCCGATTGACAGCATAGTCCTTTCCTAATGGAGCAAGAACGCGACAAAAGGCCCATCGCGGTTTCAATGCCGTTCGTTCGAGCCCTTATTAGTCCAATATCGACTCATCTGAAATCTACGGCCTCTAGCGATGGATGGAGAATCAGCAGTGTATAACGTGGCCGTCCTGGGCGATGGAGGAGTGGGCAAGACGGCGTTGACGATCCAGGTGCGTTGAAAAATCACCAACTGTTCCCGTTGCAAGATTGACAGACGCAGTTTGTCCTAAACCACTTCGTCGATGACTATGACCCTACAACGGAAGGCAATTGAAGTGGATGGACAGTCGTGCATACTTGAGATCGCAGATACGGTAGGGCAAGACGACTTCTAAGAGCTGCGGGAGCATGAGATAAGAAACAGCGAGGGTTTCCTCCTGATTTATAGTATCTCGTCACGGCGGTCGCTCACACGGGCAAAGCAACTTCACGATCAGATAAAAGCGGCTAGGGCGCGCATGAGTGACAGTGAGGTGCCTGTTGTGCTTGTTGGAAACAAGAATGACAAGGTGTCTGAAAGAGAGATCTCAATACAGGAGGGTCTGTTCTTGCTAATGATTTAGGCTGCGAATTCGTTGAAGCTTCAGCAAAGAGCTGCCTTAACGTTAAAAAAGCTCTCTGCGATGTTGTATGAGTACTTCGGCATCATCAACGGCAGCATCCGGGAAGGTCGAAGTGGCCAGGCACAGATCGGATGCCACTCCTCGGTGATAGACTAGTTCTGGCTGCAAGGGGTGGCGACGAGTATGAGATGTTATCATTGCTTGACCGTGGCGCAGACCCCAACGAATTGTCACAACTCTACGGTTATGCCATTCTGGTAGCTGCGGCCTTCGGACATGTACGCGTCATAGACCTACTGATAGCACGAGGAGCCACCGTTAGTGCAAAAGACGATGAAGGAAATACGGCTCTACATCTGGTAGCCGCTCAAGGTCATATAAACGCGGTCAAGCTGTTAGTTGATGGGGGGGCTAGCCTCGAAGACACAAATGATGAGAAAGAGACCGCTTTTTATGCGGCAGCTGGTTTCGGCAGAACTAAGGTTGTTCGATTCTTACTAGAGCCCGGAGCGGATGTCAACCCCAATGCCATTCAAGCCGCGGAGGGTGGTGGATATGACGAGGTCATCGACTTACTTTCGCAGAACAGGGTCATTGAGGGGGGCTTGCAAGGATTTAGAGAGAATTTAGATGCAGTCACTAGCGAGAATTTCGGGGTAGTGGCTCTTCGGCCACCTCCTCACGAGACCTTCCCCCTCCCGCCAGGAGTTGCAAGGTCTGTACAGGAGGACTTGGTGGGCCTCGCAGTTGGCCCACAGACAACGCAGAGGTAACTCATGCGCAGACCCCCATTGGCATCAGTCATCAAGGTTATCCGAATAGTGGGGATATCCCCTACTTGTCTATTCGTGTTCTTGGTCATGGTGCATTTGGTGTTGTTGATGAGATTGAACATACGAATACTGCTGGTGCAGGGACACGCTATGCGAGAAAAGTTATTCGAATTCCCTCTTCGTCACCTGAGAGGGCTCGTAATGCTATTAAAAACGAGGTCAACATAATTGCAAGCCTCCGGCATCATCATATCATTCAAGTTGTCAGTACATACTCAGAACGGAGGCGGTTCGGAATAACCATGAGCCCGGTGGCTGAAATGAATCTAGAAGAATACTTGGATGGTTGCACTGAGCCTGGAGAGGATGATCGGATGTGCGCTTGGTTCGGGTGTCTTGCAAATGGCTTGGCGTACCTCCATGGACAAAGAATCAAGCACCGAGACATAAAACCAACAAATCTACTTGTCAAAGGCACAACTATCCTCTACGCAGATTTCGGTACAGCTCGGGACGTACGGAATGAAATTACTACATCAACATTTGGACACGTCGACGGAAGGTCCCATGTACTGTGCCCCCAAGGTGGCTACTGATGGTCGCCGCGGACGGGCATCAGACGTTTTTTCATTGGGTTGCGTTTTCTTAGAAATGGTCGTTGTAATTATGTGGAAATATGATGTTTCACTCGACCATTTTCATAGCTTCATAGAGACGGAAGGAAACCGAACCTACCACGGAAACTTCATTAAGGTGCTGAGGTGGATCTTCACTCTCGTTATACGTCTCAGGGCACATTCGAGACGAGTTTGTAACCAGCAAGAGAATTTCATATTAGACAGCAATTACTCCGCGGTCGAGCTGATCGAAGAGTATCGCGACAGAGCGAATTCTGTACCCTATCCTTTGGAATGGTGTTTTGCAATGTTACAGCCATTACTGAACAATCGAATCCCAGCGCCTGACTTGGTATCCTTGATACGATCTGTGGATGTATTGGGAGCCGCGCATGGCGTTTATGATTCTACCTGGATAGCTGACTGTTGCGAAATGATAGATGAAGTAGCGGCCACACCATATATACATATTATTCACAAATGGCCCGGCTTGCCGGTTGAGCTACCGCTTGGAGATGCCACTCCATCTTCATATTGGAGAATGGCAAATGAGCATTGTGGGTACATGTCCCCGGCACAACGTAGCGTGGCTACTGCGGAGTTAGATTTTCAAAGCGATAGCTTCCTCCGCGAGGGTTTTGGCACGACCAGGAGGATCTAGCCAAGCCATGATTCCAATATGCCACCGGTTATTACCAGAACAACGGAGAGTTAGGCCATATTCAGTACTCTTTTCCCAATCCACTGCTAAGCCAGGAAACGGGCTGTTAAAGTTGAAGTAACTAGGCGAAAGATGGAAATCTCCACCATCGCTAATGCAAGCTCGAATGATTGTATCCAACAACAGCTCTATTAAGACCTCAGGAAGAAAAAGTCTGGAAGTGGCTCAAAAGTGGATCGACGTGTTCCTAGAGCTCGCAAAGGAAAACAGGGTAGCCCCAAGTGTTCAACGGAGGCCCTTGGGGTAACCCAGTCAACACTTGTCAGGGCCTACTCCCTAGTGTAAGTTCGACATCGGTTCCGCGAACGGCACAAAGGCTAGTGAAAGCCTCCGGTACGATTGGCCACAGATCCTGGTGCTAGGGGAGCTGAAGAGCAACCCAAATGCGGATAAAGGTACCGACACATGGCTCGACCTAGCGAGATACGCAAGACATGTGCTTACTACTCAAAATAATCGTCGATTTGTCCTTAGTTTCATCCTCTGTGGGTCCACCATGCGACTAGGAGTTTGACAGACTTAGGGGCATTTCATTATCGCTACTCGATATCAATAATGAGGGCTTGCAGTTCGTCTCTACAGTATTGAGATATCTTAGGATGGATGAGGAGCAGCTTGGATTCGGCCTTACCATCTTGGGATCTGATGGCAAACGTTATGTCAAGATTACGTGGAACGATAAGACAGAGCAACTTGTCATTGTCGAACTAATTAAGCGACACTCTCCTGCGGCCGGCCGGGCAAAAACTTGCTGGAAAGCATATTGCAACGGGGACGAGCCGAAGCGGATCCTTGTTATTCAGCCTCATCACCTTCAAATTCTTTCCATGGAGCTTCTCTTGTTAGCTATGCTTGCTAATAGTTGACCCCTGTATTACTATGCTGAATTTATTCTGTGCTACAAATTTGAGCTAGCAGAATCTCTCTGTTGTCTACTGCAGTAGCTTTATGATGGTTAGCAAGAAAAGAGAGCATGTGCTTGACGAAAGTTTTGATGAACAATTGGACTGCACGAATGTGGCGCATAGCGCGTAATGAGAATTTTAAGACCTTTAAGAAGAGTAGTGTGAATACTGAATTTACAGAATGCATCATGGCAGACTACCACATAACTTTTGCGACCAGAATGGGATACTTTAAAAGACTTGCCCCTATTGACTACAAACTTGTGAACAGCATTTCGTGTAGCACAAAGGGAAGGAAACGGAACACTTAGCTCAACGGGAATAGATTGGGCAGTAGACATGATGAATGATATTGGAGGGATGGAAAGAAGTTAGGAGGGGAGTTCCAACGCTCTTATATGCGAAATAACGGTGTAGACATGCCGCTGTTGGGTGTGTGGCAACTGGGTAGGGGCTTGATGGTATCCGAGTAAACAACTCGAAAAGTCGTGGTATTTGAGTCGAATTCCGAACTAAAGACCAGGGATCCTAGCTTTAAGTAGGCTATCGTCTCTGCACTTATCGGCGGCACCCAGGATATGTTTCTATGGGTCCGTTTCCAGCTTGAAAATCTCTGTGAGGTAGCTTCCGACGCCGAGATTCATGCGACGCTTCAACATCTGCCCGATGGCCTAACGGAAACCTACACCAGGATTATTAGAGAGACTAGGCTGAAGAATAATACTAGGTGGGAGATAGCGGTCGAAGTTTTTAAATGGGTAATTTTCGCCCGACACCCTTTACGCAAAGATGAATTAGCTAAGCTATCGCTTCGATTCAAATGATACAGCTTGGGACGAGAGGAAGATTCTTGATCCGCTTCGAGCAATCCCATCCTATGGCAATCTTGTAGTCCTTGATGAGGCAGATGATACCGTAAAGCTGGCGCACCACACTGTCCGACAGTGTTTACTTAGAGAATGAAAAAGTCCTTCTGATTCGCTGCATGAACTGCTCAGCGAGAACAAGGCCGAGATCGATATTGGTGCCATTTGTGTGGTGTATCTTTCATTCAGTGACTTTAAGAGACAACTGACTAAATTCAACGCAAAGACTGAAGACATTCGCATCTTCCAAAAAGCTGTCATGGAGAGAATGCCTGCGACAACGAATCTAAGCCCCCTTTCTGCTGCTGCATGGAGAACCCTCTGCAAGCTGAGATCTCAAGACGCTCACAGGTTCAAATTAAAGAGGTCTTCCAGGCACAGAGAGACCCATCGCCAGGCCTACATGAAAAGTATCGCTTTCTAAGCTATGCGGTGGCTTACCGGCCAAGCCACACATCTCGATATCCAATCGGTGCCAAGGACCCTTAGAAACCATTTAGAGATCTGGCCTTGGACAAACCCATAATTTTCAATACCCGGCCTCGGGATGATATGCCACCCAACCCAAAGTTCCCCTACATGGCAATGTTCCGCTGGGCGGTGCAAAACGGTCACGAACCATTTCTAAATATTCTCTTGGGTGCTACAAAAGGTAGCCCTGGAGGGAGCCTCGAGGATTACTATTGCGCCGAGTCTAGCTGTGGCTGCTCTCCTACCCTTGCCGCCGCTGTGAATGGGCATTCCGACATATTACCATTCTTTGTACAACACCTTCGCACCTCCGTTGTCGCCGATCTCTCAGGGCGGAAGCTCTTTTCCACTGCAACTATCTTTGATCTGGAACAACTTGTGCGGTTCCTACTGCAGCATCCCATACCTGCCGAAGACATAGCCGAAACGATGCTCAAGGGGGCCACAAACAAGGAGATATGCAAGGAAATATTTCTTGCAAAGGCTGCAGACTTGGGGGCGAACGACGCTCTCAGCGGCTCTTTAAAGGACATACTGGATCATGCAATCGGCCAGGGTCTCCTGGGCTTCATCGAGATGTTACTGGCTGAAATAGACAAAGTGTGCTCCCCTGATTGTTGTAAAATATATGCTGGAAAGACTTAGCTTGCGGCTTGCAAGACAGGACGCTCTAGAATCGCATAGCTTCTACAGGACTATGCTGTAACGAGGTCTTATAGCCTTAGGGATATCGTATCTAGCTTCCCTGGTAATCTGTTAGGAACTATAGAAAACCCTTGGAACGTCGTTATCCCACGCCTTTCTGAACTGGGTGATCGCTCAATCAATCCCCCCCAAGAGCTGGATGTGGTGGGATCGGGAAACTAGACTTGGGCGGAGACTGCTGACGGCCTGCATATCCTGATCATCCCCGACCTTATGATTTTTCTACTCAGGAGAGTTCTCGGAGGTACGAAGGACTATCGTCACCATTTCCTACTCCTGCGTGTATTAGTTCCCTTTTTGACTATCAATATAGATTCCTTGGAATATCCGACTAGCCCCTACGAACCTCCAGATGTTTTCCCAGCTGATCGTTTCTCCTTCACTAACACTCCAAGTATCAAGGAGGAAAGAACGGGATTTCGGGACTTTGGAACGGTCAATGGCTTTGGCCTTTCTGAGCCCATGGTTCCTAGTCTCAATGCTCCTCTGAATTCTCCCGACTTTCCTCCTCCAACTCCTCCAGTTCCTGATGCTCTTCCTCCATACCACAACCACCTTTTCGATCTGTCAAACCCTCTTCATATTTACCCAACCAACGGGACAGCTGTCCATTCACTGGCACTGCAGAGCCTCGTGAAGGAAGAACAAGCGCAGGGAGTGTCAGACAGTCTGAGAAAATCCTCAGAGACACGATCGGCACGGGCCAAGCTCTGATAAACCTAATTCAAGAACAGATCTGGCTATCAAAACACGGTCAGACCTCATTGCAGAGATGGACGAAACTTGCCTTTCCCAACCGTTCAAACTCTGAGATGAGATCCGAGAACTTCATCACGTCCGGAAGAGGTACCAAAATCCGAAAGAGCACTCAGTCAGTGACTATACCTAGGGCTCAGAGCTTCTCGATCTGTTCAGCCGCTTCAACAAGAGTGTCATAGCCCCTGAAGAGAGCTGTAAGGCTCTCTTCACACAAGCAAGCTTATTGCGGAGCGATGCCAACCAGTTACACAATGCTTTTCAAGCGATACAGAGCATCAGTTCTGTAGCTGCATTAGAGCCCGAGGCAAAGAAAGTCACCGGACCACGAAAAGCACTGCTTTCCTGGGTACTCCCCACAATCTCCAACTCTAACGCATATAAATATATACAATACTACCGGGCTATTGTGTCTATATTGTCCAGAGCCTGCTTGGTTCTGTTTTCTAAAAGATTTGAACAAGTTCTCATTGAATTTTCAGGTTTGAAAGAGATCACATGAAGGAGATTTTTCAGCCCGACTCTTGGGGGTTTCCACCATGCGGTTTATGCAGTATAAAGCGGAGTATCTGAGTAACCTGTTCAAGGCCTATTTCTTGGGCTGGAAGAACGTCGACTTCAGGGATTTGTATGGGGATATGGTGGCGGTACTTCACAGAATGGCATTTTACATGGTAGTGAAACATTCTTGAGTGTTGTTATAAATGAGGGACTTTGTCATCGTGCATTGAAGGTCGCTAAGGCTTTTTTTTTCCCGATTTCTCTTTCTTTTCTCTTTTGCATTCGTCTCCTTTGCACCCCGGATACTTCAACTCTTGACCTACACTCGGTGTTTTCCATGTCTGTTATAGCCTTCTTCTGTGAATGCAGGTCTTCACATCGGTAAATATTCCGAATCCTTTACAGGGGCTAGTCCGAGGCTGAGCCGAGCCGAAGGAGTTGGTATAGAGAGGCCGGAATCCTGTGAGGTAGCATATTTAGCCCGGTCTTGTTGGAAGGAAGATTGACGAATTGGATGGGATACAGTCCAAGTTCCTGCCAATTTCAAAGAGGGTTCAGTTGGATTGGGTGAGCGTTATCGACCAAGTGGGGGAGGGCGGATATGATCCGGGTGTGCAAATTTGGAACGAGAACTCTCAAATATACAAATCCTTTGCAGCTACCGTATTCTTCGTATATCTTGTTCCCCCACAATTATGAACAACTCTAGTCGACTTAAGGTTATGCTACGCAAACCTTGTACTGCATCAAGATTCTAACCACATCGAGGCATCGCGTGGGCCCTGTATGTGACGCAAACGCCAGAAACCTCGTTTTAGGCTTGCCGAGAAAACCTAGCGACAATCTTGCTATGCCACCTTGGCCTTGTACACTATTAAGGGACCATCCGACCCAGTTTACTTGTCCTAAGTTTTTGTCTCTCCAGTTCTCTATAGTGAATAGTCATAAAGGTAGCACGATTGTTGATACATTTTCGCCTGCAAATCGCACGCCAAACCTAAACCGAAATCAGCTGGCCGAATATGCACCAGGATTTTCGTACCTAGCCCGACTAACATCGACCTTTATTCTGAATCAGATTCTATCCGATATCTAGAACCGCGGTAGGGATTCTGTGGCAACCTATACCACGTATGCTTGTTGCAAAGCGGCACATCATTCGTCTACCATGATCCACTGGCACCTTTGCCAATTCTTAGTGGGACACACACGCGACCGTCACCCCAAAGGATCTCCACACCCTGGAAGAAGCTTACTCTAACCGCAGTGATAATTGATTCGCTGATGCGCTACAAAGATAGTACGGGTAGTATTTTAGTTCTACGAAGTACTCTCTCTACGATAGCAGGGCGAACTTATTTCGAGGGACTTTTCATGGATCGGGATTGGGGAGGGCTGCGGCAGTCGATGAGGGCCAGTTACGAATACACATAACATCACCAACTCCAATCGCTGCCTTTATTTTAATGTTAAAGATATTCTGAAGTTTCATTTTATGTCTCCTCCGTACCTTAGATCCGTGGCTACGTTCTTCTTGAAATCCGGTGACATTCTGGCGCGGCCCGACTTTTTGTCAACATGTCTCGTTTCGTTATGATCCTGAGTGCCTCCTCGTGTTTCAGATGCACCCACATATTCTATGCGTTCTTGTGTGCGGCTCTGTTAACAAGTCCTCTCGGCACTCCCCTCACGAGATCAAGTCCTTTCACACTTTTCATGTGTTCCCTGTTTTTCCCACGTCCGATTTGCCTGGGTGTCTGGTGTCCATTGAAGCAGAAAGTCCTTTGTGATGTGATGGTAGGGATTTGTTGCCGCAGCCATTTGCCTTGTCACCTGCATAGGTGCCCCCAAGCGCCCTGTGGCTGCATGGGGTTCTATAACTCCCGTCCGTTTGCGGAACAATGGCCCGGATTACCTATGCAATTGGCCCGTCAACTTTGGCAGAGGGACGGAGCGCTCAATGGAATTTAACGGACATTAGAATCTCCCCGTTGAGGCATACGGATTAAGGAATAACGGAGAAGGCTGTAATCGGCCTTGAGGGGAGCCTTTGCGAAATCCCACTATCGCCGCTTCGAAAGGGGCTTATGAAGAGTGGCGTACGGTCACTTATAAGAAGCAAGCCTCTATCCCAAATTTCGGTTTGATCCTGTTGGCAACGAGTGGTAAGTTCTGGGTACGCAATGCTCAGCTTCTCTATATCGCGCCGAACGACTGACCCCGCACAGACACACAAACCGAGGGCATGGAAGACAACGATATTACCAAAATGCGACTCTCATGACAGGCAGGACTGTTGCTGCACCACGATGACTCGCCCTTTCGCCCTCTGCCATTTAGCAGGCCTTGGACGTACTAAGCAGCAAGCACTCCAGCCCCTCTAAACCGATTTAGAACAATTGTTCCCCGCCGCCGCTTGACGTTCCTCGCGCGTTCGACCCTTGATACCAGTTAGCTTCGGTACCCAATCCGAACGCAGCATCAAGAAGGACTGATGCAAACTGTCGCCCTGTCGCCTTGCGGACGGTTCGGACGAGAAATAGAGGTTTGCCAGTATCGGACGTCGACTGGGTCTCCTTCCGACTTACTTTTTGAGTTTCAACGGGATTGTGCGTCCGGTGTTGTGCAGCATGGCCGCTCAGCGGCCGCCCCTGCAAGGGTTTCTTTTCCCTGTGGGAAAGAGCGTGGTACTGCTTTAACCTGGATTTTGGTCATTCTTTTCGTCTCTAGCTGTGCGTACGAGTACGTACACATGGGAATATTTTTGGGTCGTCGACGTACATATCCTTAGTCCTTTTCGTAGTACTAAGCCTGGAATACTACATATTACCTTCGTGTATTGATTTATACTTACTACGTCGTCTCCTGTGAAGAGAAAGAATACATATTCTTACGAAGCCCGTTATTGGCGTTTAACAAGACCTAGTGATGTGGAACCCGATGAAAAGTATTACGAAACACATTCGGCGACAAGACGCTTCTCCTCTATCCGCTAGTATCGCTGGATATTCAGACACGGCGACATATTCACCAGGTCAACCCGGGTCTTGGAGTGAAAGCATCGAACATGAATCTGTGTTGCATCGAGCAAAGGTTCGATCAAATAGTCTCCTAAGCCCCTGCGCGTAAGTGAACACTCAATATCTAACAGGAACATTCGGTTTACTTATATTTTCATAGGCTCAGGAGCTGCTGTGGTGGTGACAAATGCGTTACGTTGCTGACGGAAACGCCGTCTCCCATGAAAATATTCGTACATTACGTTGATCTCCACCGAAACAACTCCGCCACGAAGTGGAACGGTTACTTCACTTGCCCCTTGTTGGGATGTATGATGTCTTTCGACACCATACAGGAGATGTTAGCGCACATACCAAATTGCGATAAGGTGTCCACCGGAGAGTACTGGTGTCCGGTACACAGTATACATGAACCCTTCGATTTGACGAGCAAAATGTCGCAGGCGTCGGCGAGGTCTCCCAGGGGAGTGCCTTTCCGACACATACCAAAGAAAATACGTTCGGCTTTCCAACCAAAGCGCCCTCGCAGCCCCACATCGAGACTCATTCCATTGGACGAAACTATCGATAGATCATACAGTGATCTAGAAGCAATACCGCCCAACGGCGAAGGCCCGCATGAGCTCGACAAGGTCGACTTTCCGTTTGCCTATGGCCTTCCCCAGCCCGGGACTGTCGAATTGGGGACAGGCGATACGCTACCAAACAACAGTGTACCTCATCATGAGCTGGGCAATTCAGAATCCCTTGCGCCTCTTAGTGGCCCCCTCTGGCATACAATTCTGGAGTTGGAGGCTCCCGAGCGACAAGAACTCCTCGGGGATACGCCAAAATACTCTCTGCAACCCATGCCCTTTCCCGAATATACTGATGAATATCGGAGATCTCCCGCACCAATGTCTCCAGTTTCAAGTCTAGACGTCAATGACTACAACATGAGGAGTACCCCGGTTTCCATTTTCCTCGGCGACAGTGACGATGAGGTTCGACGTTGCCAAATCCCGACAGAGAGTCTACAGCAAAGCACGCTTGACAATTTTGACAACACCACACATCAGTCTGGATGGAACACTTCTGCGATGGGCTGGGACACTCTGCATACTCAGGAAACCACATCATTGCAATCAAACCCCGGTCACTACAGTGCCCCAGGGAGTGGATATATAGAACCAATCCCTCAACTTATGGAAACAGACATATTCGCCCAAAACACCCTCACCCAAAGTCCGAATACTGCGCCTCACGCCCACTATAATGAAGCGGAATTAAATCAACGATGCCACACACTCTTCAACAGGTTAGAGGTGTCACCAAGGTCCTATAATATGCTCTTAAAGGCCAACACCGCCAGAAATCGTTCACTTCACCCCGAAGTTGTGGATCCTCCACAGTACTTCATTAGTTTTCCCGATACTCCGCCATATACTCCGCCGGCCACCGCCAGCGAAGTCTCTTTCCAGAATGGCCCTGCCTCCACTACCAGCTCCCCACCTTTGCCAGCGAATCTGTGGGGCCCGCATACCAGTCCCAGTGCAAGTGGCCTAGCTACACCCCTAAAAAGACGGTTAGTTCCCCTCTCCAAAATTTTCCAGCATATACAGAAAATCTTCTAACACCAACACCATCAGGCTATCTCAGAAGCACGCCGAGGTACCGGGAAAGCGTCAGAACACGTCCTTCAGTGCTCCCATGTCGTCGCCCACTCCACCTCCCAGCTCCATGTCTAGTCCAAACCAGCCATCATCGCCAATTTCCAAATCTCGATGTTCGGTCATAGGATGCAAATATAAGGCTGGTGACAAGAAAGAATCTGATCGAAAGTCAAACATGAGGCGACACATGCGTACGAAACACAGTTCCATGACGACGAAATGGGACTGCCCAGCACATAACTGCGACAAGACCTTCCTCGACCGTTTCGACAACCTCGTCTCACACTGGAAAAAATTTCATCCAGGGCAGCCAGTACCCAAGAAAGAGGACTGCACGTTCCGGGAAACACAACGTCCGGGTTAGGTATCAGAGCAATCGTTCGATTCTTACGTTTGATATTCCTATGCTCAGACTCAAATTTCTCTTGGTCTGACCTTTTTGATCATTCTTATTGGCAGCGAGGCTCCCTCTTCCTAGCAGAGTCCTTCGATGAATTTCTTACTCAAGCTTCCTTTTGTATGGTCAAACCATCAGAAGGAATTGACGAGAATGGCAGGTCCTCGAAACGCACGATGACTAGCCGTGTGGTATTTTGATATTGATGCTAAAAGTAACTCAAGCGAGCTATGACTAAATTTTATTTTGTTCTTTCAATTCACCTTTCTCTTCGCGAACTCCTCGTTGTTCGTTCTTTTTGTCTTGACCAACCCTCTAAAGCCTAGAATGGTTGGTGTCAAGATAACATCTCCCTGACTCGGGCCAAGGCTGATTCCGGCTCGCCGTGGCTGTTACCTATCGGAAGAAAGGTTACACTTAGGTCATGCAGAACCTTTCTCTGCGAGAAAAGAAAAATAATTTGAGCTTCACGTACTTTTCAGATCGTCTTTTCTTGTACGTATCGGATTGTCTGGATCATTAACAATCGAAACCATTAATACGTCAGAATTCGGGAGAGCTAGCCGAGCTGTCGATATGCGGAAGGTTCCTGTGAAAGACCCCGCTCCGACTCTATGGGCTTCGACATGTTTGTGCAAGATAATATTTAAATACCAGTTTTCTACGAGTAAACCTCACGATTTACTCGGAGATACATAGCTCAAATACTGTCGCGCGTGAGGCTTGAATTGCTATAAAAGCTGTATCTCTGCGAGGTCGCCTTGTATCTTAAGGTGGTTCTGTGGAGCGAACAGCAAAATCCTAGCCAACGCTAAAACATCTAGACCCGAGAAACTCTGAAGGCACTACCAGCTTTTGTTATTTCGCACTTCATACTTGATTAAAAGCTTCTAAACTGTGGTTTACGCATTATCCTCTACATCCACAACTTTGACTCTTTCGGCCCCGATTTCATTTGTAGAGCGGAGAACCTCGTCATGTGAAACATTTGCACATGGGTGCGGGGGACAAAATGGGACTTCTGATGTATTCCTGCCATTAAGTTACACAAACCAGTTTGGCAACCGCCCATTCGGGTAAGGCGCCGACACGTGATCTCGCGCCGCTCGCGCGGTTTAATGTTTTCTTGACGCGATCAGCCATTTGTTAGTGAGTAAGATTATCCTCCTTTCCCGCATCCCGGGCTCCACATCTCCAACACCGTCCCGCAACTGCCAGTCGAACCGGTCCGAATATGGAAATTGATTCGACTGCTCTGACTGCTTCGGTCGCCCCCACCGCTTCGACTGACCTGACTGACCTATCACTTGCAATGGAGCGGAGCTACTCAAAACGATAACCGGAAAGAGTCTCACTAGTGAAGACTTGATCCTGCAAGTCTCCCGCATGGTGAGGAATCGCGCACGGGCCGAGCTGATCATGCTCGAGTTGATGGAGGAATTCAACTATTGAGAGGCACGTCCACCTACTACTAGTTATTCTACCCTTGATTTCTGTCCGTGTCCGTGATTGAAAGTTCCACTGATCCATTCGTTGCCTTAGATAACAACCCGGAAGTCAGTTTCTCCAGAGTGGCATACCAGGAAATTGCGCCGAAGGTTGAACTGAAACTGTACAGGGAGACAGGGAGGTGTTGGACATACTCACCTTTCCAATGTTTCGAGCCTGGATTTCTCATGATCTCTTTGTCAAGATACTCGAGAATTTTCGGCTTTTTACGTTCCAGTATAGGCCTTTGGCACGAAACGAGACGGAGGAGGCTCGATCCCGCCTTCTATCTGCTGTGAAACACTCTTACCTTCCTCAAAGATATGGTTACTTGAAGGACTCACTGCTAACTAGTGCATCTACCTAGTATTTTAACAGAACTGTGGGTCTATTTTCTGGACTGTTACATAACACTTTGGGATCTCTCTTGTAACGCAAGGTGGCAAGCAAGGGCCGCATGGAGTATCAGTTTAAGGCTTTTGGTGGAATCACTGTATTATTTATCGAGGTCAAACTGAACGTAGGTAGTTTTAGTGAGCACCTCAACTGTGTCGCACAGGTGATTGCGGAGGCCGATGATTTGTCTAACTCTTTAATCTGGATACGTGGGCTAATATTTTGAAGCCTGCGCTTGGACAAATCTTCATCAAGAAGTCATAGTTCCGACCATAGCAGTGTTGTGTGACGGCAAGACCTTTACTTTCTTCAAGTTTTTGAACCGCCGACAAACTCGTACGGCACTCCCACAGTTTTTCATTGGCCAGTTTCCCGATGGGAGTCGAGAGCAACCCATTGTGGAGATGGCTTCTGGTGTGGATCCTAAGTCTTTCCCTCAGCACTCTCGCCCACTATGCGAGAGTCCCTTTTACGCCTTTCTCAGCGGATCCCATCCTGGGCTCGAGGCTGGGTGGAACCGCAACGTGGGAGACGCTGGGAAACAGAATCAAGGAAGACAATTAACTCCAATGTGGCATAATGCGACACGCTTGGTAGAGAAAGCAATCCAAGATGCCAAGCTTGCTCGGATCCAATGGGAAGAGGGTCACATCGAAGAGTCTAATCAATCAGCGATGAGCGCACTCGAGCAATTGGCTAGCAGTTACGTAGTAATGCGGTATCTTCCTTTGCGGCTGGTCCCTAGCTTGCCTTCAAGCGTCGGCGAGGCCTCTAAGATGGGACCGCCTGTTGAATTTATGAATCTTCTCCGCCCGATGCCCACGAATCACAGGGGCGTCTGATATGTTTTGGCATAGATATCAGCTGAGACTGCCGGGAGGGTAGCAGGCGGTTTTACTCCAACAGGTTATTGTGGAGCTAAAGTGAAATATCAAGGCTCCCCTGGTGCTGATTGGCTTCGTAGACGGGGGCGGTCTCTACTGAGTCTGCACTCCACCACCGCCCTGTCCCTGCGCAGTGCCACAGCGAGCCCCCAAAGCAGTGGCAATTGGGCAAGCTGCAGGTGAGCGCTTTGCGGGTTGGGGCCTTCATTCTACCGCAAGGACTACTTTTTGGAATGGATGAGTGAATGTGAGAACCCAGATTACATGAGCTAGGAAGAGCTCTCCAGCTGTCACGAAGATCTAGTTGGCCCCACGAAGGAGTTGCTAGGTGATCAGCTTAGGAAAGGCGTTGCCGGCATGAAATCCCCAGAAGCTATTTCCGTGGGAAGTGCTTGCTCTCTTCCACAGCTTAGTCGGTCTCGGAGAGTGGATCGAACTAGATGTCATCTTTGAACGCAATATTCCTCTTGACCTGGATGATAACCGGGCTCTTGAGCTAGCTGAGAACATACGAAAACGGCTTGTTGATACTTATAAGATCCTCCACCCACTTACGGAAGTCAGGGGGAGACACGTATCCGGAGACCGATCTTTTTTTGCAGAAATGATATAGCGCGAGACGGGGATGAGGATCTTGAGCTAGATGGGGACTCAGACAAACTCATGATTTGGCTCGACTTCAGCATCATTTCCGCACTATCATAGATATTACTCGGAAACATGTGATACTCAGAAAGTACAAAGTTGTTATCGGAGGGGATGCAGAGAATGATGTAGTGCGAGATAGGGGAGTATGGTGCGTTGCACAGCGCTTTAGTTATCAGGATCCCAACAGCATTGTCAATTTGCGTCAGGGATTGCAACCGAAGAAATCACGAATGTTCCACCAGCTAACAGCGGATCGTCCAAGCCAGATATAGAGGGTGAATCAGGATGGGGAAGAGCATATCATGGGCGTTGCTTGTTGATCTTGTATATAAAAAGCAATAGACTAGTAGATTGATCCACTGCCACGGCATTTTATTTGAACATAAGGGAATGCAGATAGGAATTGGCTTCATTGCTCTTAGACATATCACTCTCTGGATTGGTATTCAAACGGTGAACTCGAAAAGGTGCAGCACTCGGGCAAGAATTCGATAGGAGCATAAGTGAGGACGATGGTCTCGGCGGAAGAGTGTCCGGCTATTTTATGAGATTTACTTTGGCTTGTACTGGTTTATTCATCTCCACGAACGATTCCACATAAAACAAGAGCTAGATAACCGTAAAGATAGTAATGGCATCCTCCAAAGCCCGACGTATGGTGGCTTGCAACCCTTCCTGATGTCGACATAGTACTTTAGGGTCTGATTAGGCTTTGCCTGTGAGACATTATTATCGTGTATAAACTAGGCACAGGAGAAATTGCATACCTAATCGTCCTTTGACAACGAATAGACATTCCATGCAAGTGACTAAAAGTCCTAAGAATGAATTTGAATTTTTTTTCCTTGACATCGTGCCATAAACCACAAATGGGGGGCAATGCAAAACGGGCTCCTCATCAAATTTATTGCTGGCTGTGTCTATTTTGACGGGCATCCGTACTTCCATGACCCCACCTATCCTGATAGCTCACATCCTGACATCCCCGTGTCGCAGACCCACCCGCACATTCTTCTTTGCGATATCCCTATGTTGGATATCCGTTGTGTACTCCGTAAGCTCGGGGCTCAAACCTTTCCGTCCGGGTTTAAGCAAGCCCAGTTATGGACGCCGCAAGGTGTGATGGCGCCTCACCACAGCCGGAGCAATCTCTCTGAGTTGTTGTTGATTTAAGCTCCCAAGGTTTGTGGGCAGCGTCTCGGGTATTACGTGATCGTAGCCAGGAAACCCCGCAGTCATGGCGCGATGTGTCGCTGACGGAAATCAATCGCAACGGGGGAATGAGCACCTTGGGACTGGGTGGACGAACGTTGAACGGTACCGCTGATGGTGGCGATGATACGGAATTCGCAGACGCAGTGGAGCATTAGTAGTTAAGGTTGGAATAGGATTCTCATTGCGTCTTCCTCTTTAATCCCATACACACAAGAGACCCCAGTTAAATAGAGGACGAAGCACTCTATCTGATAATTGTTGCTGATTTGAGCTTATATTATTTGTGGGCAGTCGGGCGGCCGTACCGGCGTACGGAGTACGAGCACTCCGGAGCGGGCAGACGGGGGTATAGCATTATTTGACTCAAACCTACAGAAACCACTGTGACTACACAAATTGGTAGACAATGGTTGGAGCACTTTTTGGTGACTTATCGCAATGTGATCGGGTACAGGCACCTCGGAGCGGGCAGTTTCAGCGAGCGATCGTAACTGGAAGACTAAAAAATCGAGCAAATATATCCTACTTGGGCTGCCCGCTCCGAGGCACCCGTACCCGAGTAAGTTCGGAGCGTCGGAACGTTCCGCTCCGTCGGGATGATGGTTGAGGTAATACTAGGTACGACGTACCCCGTAGCATGACGCAAAATGGATTGTTACGAATCATCGATATACTTCGGGCTAAGGTATTCAGGGGACGCACAAGACCCACGGCAGGATATGACCCCGGCAGTTGAGGGCGCAGGTGCCAAGCAAACGCATCTACGGAGTGCAATACTCAGAGGGATCACAACCCTAGAATTCGTTTACTAGGATCCGAAAAATCACACATTTTGGCTGGTTTTCAAGGTTTGTTGAGTGATAGCACCGCGACGTTACCGTTTTCAACCACCCTGTGCACGGTCCCACCTTTCGCACGATTTTCCTCACCAACTACGACATCAAATTTGAAGCTATACAGCCACATATAAATAATAAAATCGTCAGATTTTTTAATGTAACAGACTATTGACCTTAGAGAGTCTTTCTAGCTACTTGGCAGTGTCGCGATAGCGCTGAGGGAGGCGTACTTACCTCCCTCGTCGATTGAGCGTTAGTGGTACTTCTACCACTTCTGGTGCAGGTGCAGCAACAATTTCTTCCTTATCTTGAATTCTAAGAGACGTAGTAGTCTTCTTCTTTGCCCTTCTTAGCCTGTCTAGAGTTGTTTTGAAATTGTGCATCAGCCTGTTTTGTAAGTCTCTTACTCTTTCTGCTATCTTTTCTTCTCCTGCTCCTATAGTTACATTTCCTTATTATGAGTCTTAATTTTTCTCCTCTCCTCTATTAACTGTTACTTCTCTACCTTCTTTATCTCTTTATAGATTTTATCCTTCTCTTTTTGAGCATGTACAGCGGGTATCAATAAGTGAGGGAACGAATCGTGAAGCGAAATCCGTGGAGGGCTATTAGATATTACAATGACTACATACAACAACAACTATTTTACCACCGAATATGACCTCCCTTTGC
>JAJDMX020000356.1:0-40266 GCA_022345685.2 Nothomitra cinnamomea | reverse complement strand
TAAGCGAGGTGAGGCGAGCCACCTGATTGGCCCATTTCCAGGACCCGACTCGGGTCCTGGCCAGAATCAAGGGTAGGTTGGCAACGTCATCTGGACCGGCCGTGTCGAAGCTAGCCGTGTATTCCACATAGGCTGGCTGGACCTTCGCTAGAATCTTATGGGCGGTGAGAAGGTGGTCAGACACTCTACCGGGACATAGCACGTGCTGGCAATCAGGCGATTGGCAGATAAGAACTCGGTATCGTGGTAGGTAGAGTAGAAGTTACTGTGGAGGTGGCAATGATGTTGAAGTCGCTCGCTTAGCCATCATCGGTATGTTGCCCGAGAGGTTACCCGGCCTTCAATATGTAATCTCTGCGCCTTATAGTTCTAACCCAGAACCTATGAAAAGCTTACCCGCTATGGAGTCTACAAACGCGACAATGGGGATCCTATGCAATTCGGGTTAGGGGATCACGTCTGGGAGGTCGTTGCGACTGTGGGAGATTAAGGGGGCTCTAGGACTTGACCCCAGGACTCGACCTGCCGTCTTATCTCGCTAAGTGGGCAGGGCGCGCATTGGGGCTCATACCCCCAGGACTTGGGCCAAGTTCTGGCTAGAATTATAGGTAGGCTCTCCACCGAGGGTTGTCTGTCAGAAGCAGGAGTTGATTGATGAGCTGATGAGGATGTAGGAGAATTATGATGACGAGTGGGGGAAGACTAAAATATATCATTGTCTCTTATGTTCATATCATCTTCAAGAGGAGAAGTTGAAGATATATTATTGGGGTGTGATGCAAGAAGGATATCAGGTGGGTCATATGTTGGAAAAGCAGGAGGGGTATTGCCGACCAAGGGAGATTATGGATTGCTGCTAGAAACATATTGTGACTGAGTTGCTGCGATATCCAGCAAGTCAAGATTATCTGCGAGAATGCCGATATGTTGAGGTGTATTAGAGACGATGCCGCTGTAGAGTTTTCACCAAGTAAGCCTTCTGCATTATGTGAAATAAAAATTCCTGTTGGGGGAGGAGGTGCTTGTCGAGGTGCCACTAAGCCTTGTTTCTTTTTTTGCCAATATCGTCTTTGTTCCTCTCTCCTAGCTACCTTCTTGTTCTCAGCAGTTACATAAAGTAATTCTCTAGGCATTGTGCTATAAAGTAAATATATGGGTTTGAAGGCTTTATTGAAAGTATGATAGGATTGAAGTTTGGAGCCGATAAGGGAAAAAAGTTGGGGGGAAGGGCAGTATATCGAGAAACTCGAATCTATTAACAGGAGTATGTAAGCAATTTCTGGTTGGTCAGTCATATGGGTGTATGTTTGTCAACTCCATACAACTATGGAGATATATAACTCTTTTGGATTTAGTTTTTAAGTCTGCTCAAGCTTCCAACAGAAAATCAATGCTTGCTATCTCTCAAAGGTTGGCTAATGTAAAATCATTGATTGGCTCTCTTCTACAGTTCTTGGGGGATAGCTGCAATCGCTTATGCAATGAAGAGTGATTCAATTGAGGTAAGCTTTACTCGCTTCTGCAATGAAGAGTGATTCAATTAGGCAAGGTCTGCTCGCTAATGCAATGAAGAGTGATTCAATTTGGCAACTCAAACGAGTTCACCCCATTAAAATTTCAATTGTTGATTAGTGACAGCAACTTCAAATCAGTGCAGAGTCGCAACAAGTAGAGATAATTTAATTCTGAATTGGCCAAACGTTCTGGCCGATAGGAATTGACTATATTCCTTAGTTGCGCGGTAATGGACCACTGGTTGAGTCTGGTCGCGTCTAACTTAAAGACTCAGTCGACGACTGGAATCAATATTATTATCATTACTATTACTATATTTACATGAATTACTACAAACTTTATAACTATCTTCCTAATTAGAATTATTATTATCATTATTATTATTACTACCACTATTAACCTTAACTTCATTTCTACTATTATTACTATTTCTATTACCATTACCACTACAACTATATATATTTATACTCTTATCACTACCATTACTATTACCATTACCACTACAACTATATATATTAATACTATTATTATTACCATTACTATTATTACTTTCATCTCTATTATTACTATAACTATTACCATTCTCATCATCATTACCACTACTACCAATATTACTATTCTTACTATCATTATCACTCCTATTTCTACTTTTAATAACATTCTCATTACTACCACTACAACACTTAATCTAACATATACTCTTTAAACCAATCTATTCCCTTTAATTCCATCATTTCAATTATTACTCCTTATCTCAAAACACCTTAATCCTCATCACCAATTCAACTCTACTTACTACCCATTTCCTAATTTAACTATTACTAACTCTAAAAATTTATACTCTAATACCATTTACAATCCAATACTATTAACCCTCTTTATATTAACTTAACCCTAAATACATAAACTAATACAAATACTACAAACCCTCCTCCTTTTCTTCTTATTATTCTTATTTATACTACCAATACCAATTCTATTACTCTTATCTTCCCTATTTACAAATATTAAAACAATTCTTACTATCATAACTATTAACCTCACCTCAAACCCTATAAACAATATAATTATTATTATCACCAAAATTACAAATAACTCCGCAAAAACCTCTAAAACTAATCCAATTTCTATTATTACCCTCAATACAAATACTACTTCAATCATCTTCTATAATTCAATTATAACTATTTATACCATTCCAAATACCACTCCAATTATAACTTTCCATACTATCTTAAACTTCTCCCTAATTACAAATAACAATATAATTATTATTAACTCCTTCTCAATCACAAATAACAATATAATTATTACTATCAACCCTATTACTTCCTAAAATACAATTACTATAATTAATCTATTTACTTCTTCCAATATAATTTTCACCAATGTTACCATTAACTCCACCTTAATTACTTTTATCAAAATATTTCCTACTATCATTGTTATTAACTCCAACTCAATTCTAAATACCAATATAATTACAATCATTACCCCCGTTACAAATAACTCTAACTCAATTTCAAATACCAATACAATTACAAACACTATTAACCTTATTATAAATACTAATATAATTATTACCATTATTTTTATAATAAATACCACCTCAATTACAAATAACAATCTAATTACAACTACTCATACTATTATAAACTCTACCCTAATTACAAACAATCATATAATTATCACCATCAACTTCATTACTCTCTCCTATATAATTACTATAACCAATCCAATTACTTGCTCCAATATAATTCTCACTATCATTATCATTAACTCTACCTCAATTTCTTTCATCAATACAATTACTATCATTACTTCCATTGCTTTTAATTCCACTTTAACTACCCATACTAATACTAACTCTCACACCAATACAATTACTACTATCACTTCAATTACTACTTACCTAATCACTACTCCTATCAATAACTCTCCTTAAATAACCCTATAATTCAATCCAGAGGCTTTCCTGCTACTTTAACTACTATTATTACTCCTTTCACTTTTGCTCTCACTGCTACCAATACTACTACTACTACTATTGCCATTACTATTATTACTGCCACTACCATTAATACTATTACTACACTACTATCATCATTGTTATTATTAATACTACTAATACTATAACCACTACTACTATTACTATGCTCATTGCATTAAGCACATTAAGTTGCCTATATAGGTTACCTCTAGCATATTGACTATCCTATATAATTACCTCCTATATTATTCTTATGATTTTAGAACTCACTTTTGGACCCGGATTTACCTGCAAGTAAATATATATATATGTAAAATTTCCCGATTTCGCTCTAGCATAGCGAGTTTATGTTCGATCCGAGCGGGGTCAACACCATTAAACTCAGCGAGTCGAGAGCTTTCAAACCCACATACTCCTGCCCGCGTGCGACAAATATTCGCAAGTGCATTGTAGCTACTATGCTGCTTGCTACTATTTTGCTGGGGGTTACCCCTCGCCTATGTGCCCCGGATTTCGCGCCTTTGGCAGCTCAGCGCCGAGCCTACCCACAAGCGAAGCAGCCAACCGACCCGACTGCCTCATGCCCTTGACTAGAATATCGCTACGAAGAACTGCGTGAGAACCAGACGTCGCACACGGCCGGGAGCATGCGCGTTTGAAAGCCCTCGCCGAGCGCTTCAAAACGCACTTACTCCCGAATCCGTGCGATAGAAATTGCAAAGTGCATGGAGTGTTGGAGGCCCTAGAACTTGACCCCAGAACTTGACCCGTGAGGCTCATGTCGCTAAGCATGCACGACCCCCCATGTGGCCCGTGCCCCCAGAACTTGGGCCGAGTTCTCACTAGAATCATAGGTAGGGAAGTAAGAGGGGAAGGTTATCTCGACTAGTCGAGAAAATTTTTCCTTGCCCCGACGCTATATCACGGGCCTGTCGCGATAGTGTTTCTACCTGTCGCAATAGTGATACCCTAACTATTAGATCCCGATTTGAAGAGGAAACAGGATGTTAGGAAAAAGAGGTGAGAGATAGAGCCACTGTAATAGAGATATATCACGACTCGAATATATGCTAACTAAAATACAGCTCTGCCTGCTACACGGCGACCTCCGCTCAGCACCGACGGTTCGCGCGAGCGACCTCAACTGCCGAGCGGGTCTTGATAATTCAACAGAGGCCGCCCACCGCCCCGTCATCCCTTCGTCCGCCAATACGCCCCGCATTTCAGCAGCCGCTGAAACACAGCCTCTCTATATTTGGCCTGCAGAACAGATTCTGAATATCTCCGGAAAAGGAGAAACAGTGGTGCTTTGACGTCGAATTAGACCTCTGGCTGAACAAAGCGAACGAGCTAACTCCCTTGTTAGCCCCTGCGCTAATTTACCGGTCGAGGACGGGATATCCTGCGACCCTAATATAAGGGTATTTCACACCCCTAACCCTAAGCACCCGAGACATGCATATCATGCCATATGCCGTGTAACTAACGACTCGGGATAGCCGTGATCCACCCGGATCAACTCCCGGTGCTATAGGACGCTTGCGCTACATAGTTATTAATTATTTTATTCGCATGGAATAATTCATGCCTGAAACCCCTCTGCACCACCCCTTCAATTTCCCACCCCCACGGCTTCCCTGATCGTCTCGGCTCGCAGAGCCTATTTGGACGTTTCACGTGCATCGAAAATTCCACTCCTTCTCTAACTAGCCGAATATTAAGACGGTACCTTGCAGAGCATTGTCGACCCTCGGCTTGGTGATGCGCCGTGGGGGCCCGTTGAGAAATGTCGACCCCCGCCCACCACCAAGGAGACGTTCTCGCCGAATGGGATCCAACTTCCCAGCATCTCAATTTCCGGCATTCTAAGTATGGAACATTCCTTTCCGATTTCCATAGAATATTCCCTATCAAGCCCCGTACCAGGTCTCTCTCTCCAATCCCCCTTTCAAGGAGGCACGAAGGTTCTGTAACATATCGGCCTGCGATTAGCGAGCTTGGTTAACTATTCTATCGCTTTGCGCAGGCGGACTAGAATAGCGGTGCACCTGGAAACTGCTCGCGGGTGAAGGGAAATGAGAGTTAGAGTGGCATTAAACGTTCGGTATCCTAACACTTCGCCCTCGGACATCGTACGAGACGCACAGGACACGGAGGAAGCTGGAGTGGGATAATCAGATGCCATGGCTGAATCACAACAGCTCCACTCACTCCGTCGCTCGGACTGCGCGCGGCTCACTTTATGGCGCAAAGATCCCATCAGAGGAGGTATAAAAGAGCACTCCTCTCCGTCCCAAGATGAGCTTGAGATGCATCCATCCTAATCGACACGATTCCAGTCACTCTTTTGGCCCCATCCCTTAATATAAATTAATATTTTTTGAGTACTTGCGTCCTCTCCGACACTGCGGCCCACCCTCACCGAACAAACACCTATCGTTTCTCATCGACATCGTTAATAATGCTTCTCTCACACCTCGCTGCCGCCTTGGGCTTCCTCACCCTCGAAGCTTCTGCACTGCCCAAGATAGATATGGATCCGGGGTTCCTGCCATTCAACCCAGTCGAAGTGTTCAAATCAGCTGAACCGGAGAAGCCAGCTGATCCGTACAACCCCTGCTGCATCGCCCTGCGCACAGTGGGACAACAGTTCCCCATCCTCGCAAACGCTTTCTGCTCAAACTTCGTGAAGCAACCTACTCCGCCGTATTCTACAACCACCACCACTGCATCCGGGGACCCAGTCTACGCTGCCAAAGCCACGACAAGCGCAACCAAACGCCATACACATACACACGCAGTCACTACAACCACAACCGCCCCCACCGCCACTACCACCCAAACCTGCGACGACGACGACACCCCAACCTCGACTTCCACTTATTCCAGCTCAACGACAATCTACCCTCCCCTCCCAAATTTGCCGCCGCCCCTGGACGGCCCCATACTCCCCCGCTTCGTCGACGGTCCTATCCCCGTGTCTCCACCGGACCAAACAGATGTCCCACTGCCACTGCCGGGCGTAGCCTTTCCGTTGGACCAGTGCATGCATATCGACATCGACGCGGCGTGCCATTGCTTGATGATGTCGGAGTATCAGCCTGAAAATATACTACCGGATGTGTTGCCATGACGGACGGTAGTTAGGGCCGCTAGCACGGGAGATGACGATCCTTGTTAATTTTTGGGGGGGTGTTGTGACTTCTCGCTAAAGCGCACTGCTTGATCAATTTGTCGACTGATTGCTTAAGCGGTCAACTTCACGAGTCAGTCGTCTTGGGAGTGGAGCGCCTTTGGTACTGTAGGAGCTGAGGATATGGGCCGTCACGGGATGTGGGCCGAAATTTAATCATTCTATTAAATCGCACGTCTAATTACAATACATGAGCTTGCATCACTATCTTCGGCGGCCTCAATAGACTCAAAGAAGTCTTCTGACAATTCCGGAGTTGTAGAGTCTCTGCGCCTGCTTGCTGCACGAGTAATCCGGGTAGTGCGCTTGGAGGTAGAGGGGCCATCAGGTCTATTCAAGGCCGCATGAGTCTGGCCCACAGTCATTTCCAGCTGAGGATCAACTCGTTTTTGCTTTTTTGAGACTTTAGCTTGCTTATGATGTATATGCGATAGTAATTCCTCCTCCCGCTGCTGAAGTAGAGCCCTGTCTGCAAATGCCATAGTTGTCGCCTTGTCAATTTTAGCTTGAATTTTGCGCGATGTGTCCAGATCCTCAGATTTTCCGGTCGCAACAAGCTCATTACGTTTCTGAATACTTGTTTGAACTTGCTGTGCATCTTTTGGAGTTAAAAACCCTATAGGAATGCATGGCGGTGGAGGAGTCAATGGCCGAGAAGGTAGTTGGCGAAGTACAGCAGCTGGATTAAAAGGTATTAAACCTGCTTTCCGGAACCCAGACTTAATATTCCTTTCGGCCATAGCATGAGGACGTGATCTAGCATATATTTCCATAAATTCAGCCTTGGGGACTCGAAGTTCGCCACATCGGAGGTAAATTTCAACTTCGCGTCTAAACCAGTATTTGACTGAGGAGAACGTTGCCGCATCCATAGGCTGTGTCATATGAGATGTATGTGCAGGAAGGCAAAGAACGACAATATGATGATCCTGGCAGTACTCCATAAACTCTTGTGTAACATGGCTGTGATGTCCATCGAGAATAAGCAGTTGGCGCTTGCCATTTGCTTTAGCCTGAGTATGCAGCTCAAAAATCCGCCTTAACCACCCCATCGCAAGTAAGTCACTTGTCCAGCCATTAGGACTTGTCACAGCCACCCAATCATCAGGTACATCTTCAGAAAACCAAGTGCTTTGAAGGTTTTGGCCTTTGAAGATCAAAAAAGGTGGAAGAACAGTTCCATCAGCACAGCCTGTTTCGATCGCTGTTATATTTTCACCTTTAGCACTTGAGCCAATTGTCCTTGATGGATTCTGTCGTTTATCAACTATCACATAGGACCTAGACGTAGTTCCTATTTGAAATCCCGTCTTGTCTATATTGTAGATGTTGCTGATATCAATTTTATAGTTATCCATGTTGCTCTTAAATCTCTCAAACCACTTTGAGAGGTTTTCGGGAGTACAGGCATTTGTTCTAGACTACTCTTTGGGTGTTGCAAGAACAGTACTAAGTGTAGTATAGCGTTTAATAAATCGTGTGCTCCAGCTATGGCTTAAAAGCCTTATAGATAAGGTTCGTCGTCGCAGGTCGCTTGATCGCTTCTGAATGAGGTATTCAGCCGTGCTCCTAAGGGTTATGTGTCGGATTGGAAAGCCTTGGCTGCTACAGCGCTGAATATAATTGATTAAGGCCTGTTCTTCGCCTGGGGTTAGGGCTTGTTGGTTGGCATGGGCTTTGCGATGCGTAGTTGCTCCGTTTCGTCACCTAGTAAGGGTAGTGCGTGAGATATTATAGTCCCTCGCCACAGCTCGAACCTTAGCATCCTTATTTGTTTCGAGAGCTAGACCATCAAGCTCTGACCGCAGAGCTTCCTGTGTTCACCAGGCTTGCTGGTAGTTAACACCAGTATTGCCATGGTGTATTCGTTCTACACTTCGAATTTGAGCAGGAAGAGTTGCGTGGTTATCGGCCACAGTAGCACGATGTCGCCTAACAAGAAAGGAAACGGAATGTGCTTGACGAAAATTCAGATATGTAAAAGGACTGCAACTATAAGAGATATAATGAGTAACCCTAACCTTTGGGCCTTGCAATACAGTAGTACGAATTAAGAACTTGCAGAAAGCATCGCGACAAATGACAACATAATGTTTCCGATCTGAGTGAGATACACGAAAGGACTCTCCCCTATCAACAATGAAAGTACGAATTGCATATTTGGCTACAGCCAAAGACTCAAAGTCAAGGCTAAGCTCTGCAGGAATAGGCTGTGCTGTAGACATTCTGGCTGTCTGGGAGATCATGAACCAAGAGAAGAATGTGCGTTCGCATGGTATATATGTGCAAAATGGTGGTGAGGATGCTCCAAGTTCGGGAGTGGTAATTGGGTAAACGAAAAGTGGTATCCGAGTAATTTAGATCGAAAAAGAGGGTAGTTTAGTAAATAACCCTTAATAATAACTCCGAATTTTTCCGAGCCGGGAATTTGGATATCCCGGACGATCCCAGTCCTGAATACAAGTGACTATGAAGTACGCATAATCGCCCAACCCCCCACCCAAAAATAAAATAAAATTAGTGAAAAGATCTCAACGAAATGCACCGACTATTAGTTAATCCAGAGATGTTTGACCCGTGTAAGCATCTGACTTCTACGTTCCCATTTTAGCGCGGTGTGATGCTCTAACTTCATTGGCCGGCGGGCGACAAGAGAAAAAACCGGACACCAACGCACTCTCCCACTCATTCCACAACCAAGAGCTACAATCGGGAAAGGGAACCTGACCAAAGATGTCACAGAATATGCCAAATAATATAACTGAATTGACGCCAGGCAGATTTAGGGTGTTCGGCACATTCATGTCGGGACCGGATCATTAGTTAACTACCGAGGCTTGTGGGTAAATCTAGCAGCCACCGAAACAACACCGGCTCCAGTTTCAGGTTCGGGCAGTCACGGAACTAAAATACGGGGCACGCATTGTCGACCACCACTAGACAGACTACCGGCTCCGCTCGCGAATTGCGCTATGCAAGGGCCGACTGTGGATCCAGTTCGTGTCAACCAGTCATTCCACCACCGGTTTCCACGGACATGTAACATGGGAGTCGGACGGACTTCCGGGCCTGCAGCCATTGCGAGCGTGGGGGCGCGCACTGGAAATTAGTCCGGCCAAGCGGAGCCCTAATGTTGGAGCTGTAATGTCGGAGCTGGGGAAGAGATGCAGATAAATAACGGTCAAAGTGCATGTCTCTGTGTGCCGTTTAACTAGGGTTTAACCTTGGGCCTGGGGCACCCTGGTACCATTACCTCGCGCGTTATTTTACGTACGGAGACTGCCGGCACTATGGATGATGCCGAACGTATATTAGATCCGTGATCTGTTTCTCCGTGGTACCTCCCTCTCTTATTCTCATCCCATCTCCTAGATACCGCTCTCCTTGTCCGCAGAAGTCGGGGTCTGTTGCCCGTATGGTGCATGTTGAACGCTACCGCCAGTCTTTACCCATAGTTAGTCTATCAGGTTCTTCAAATGCCACTCTTTCAGCTTTCCTCCCGTCTCTCTCTCTTCCTGCGAATCTCCAGCATATGTCTCATCCTGCTGGCCATTTTTTCTAGTCCGTCTGCTTGCCGGCGTCATGGTTCCAAAACCTCGATCCGCGGTCGAACGTTCAGCTCGACCGCGGCGAATTCGTCCAGCAGGACGGCACCATTGGTGTCGCGGCCTACTTTGACTTCTCCCGTGAGCGTTACGTTGACCGATGCGAGTCGGGCTTCGTCGTCGCTCACTAGGAGCCGGAAGGGTCATCACTCTCACTCTGGGGGAAATACTTCAGTCGTCAAATCATCTGCGTCGACGCACAGAACGAACGCTCAGACGGCCTCGACGTCAATTTCCAGTACCGGTGGGACTTCACCTAGCTCCGGAACTCAAACACGAATCCCTCCGCCGTCAACCGCCGCTTCCGGGGGAACTTCCCCAATCGCTGAATCAACGTCAACCAGAGGAACTCAGACTCGAACACCCTCGACGTCAAATTCCATCACCTCTGGGACTTCTTCCAGCGAAGCAACCCAAACACAAATCCATTCGATGTCAAGTTCTATTCCGGGAGGAACTTCTTCAATAACGGAATCTACGTCCACCCATGGAACCGACACAAGGATCCCCGCTCATTCGACTTCAACCACAAAGGGGAGTTCGACTTCTGCAATCGCTGAATCTACGTCAACTCATCGAACCAATACACCAGTCCCCAAACCAACAACAACAGTAACAAGTTCCATTACAAGCGGGGAATCAACCATTGAGTCCGCCTCTACCCATGGAACCAGCACAGGAAGCCCCTCGCGATCGACTTCCACTACTGGCAAGCCTTCATCAACTCCTTCCACCACTGAATCCACGTCTACTCGTACAACTCACACTCAAACCTCCTCGGCGTCAACATCCACTACGAGGGAGATCCCGACTAGTAGGAGTCACACTCAGACGTTCTCAGGGTCGACTTCCTCTAATACCGGAAGTGTGAGGGTTTCGTCAAGTTCACCGATTGCTACACCGTCAACTCTCCTTACCGGGAGCGTTACGGCTTCATCAAATTTTTCGATTACTATACCGTCGTCAGTCCCTGCTTTATCTGCGTCAGTTTCTCAAACGAACACAGGAACCCTCACTTCGTCGTCGACTCCAAATTCTCAGGGGACAACGTTGACGACTAGTACACCGCCCTCCACCACCCCGGGCCCAACCGCGCCCTTCCAAAGCGCTACAGCTCCTTCCAGCATTGCATCATCGACTCTTCGTGGCGGTGGTGGTGCTGGTCCTCCCGTTCCTATCATTCCCCCGATTCCACCTCCATTCAGGCCAAAACCACGTCCGATTCCGGGTGAGCCCCCCGGTGAACCCGAACCACCTTCTCCACCTGGTGCTGATCCTCCACCCTCTCCCATCGAGCCTCCTCCCGACGTGCCTCCTCCCGACGTGCCTCCTCCCGATGTGCCTCCTCCCGATGTGCCTCCTCCCGTCGTGCCTCCGCCGGATGTGCCTATTCCTCCTCCTTTTGATCCACCGTTCAAACCTCCTGGAGTTGAACCTCCGGGCCTTGAGCCTCCTGGATTGGAGCCTCCGCCGCTTGAACCTCCCTTCGAACCCCCTTCCGTTCCCCCTCCCGTTGAACCTATCCCTCCCCCCATCATCCCTCCCGTTCCCCCTCCCTTTGAGCCTCCCCCGATCCCCATTATTCCTCCCGTTGAGCCTCCGCCTGTCCCGATTATTCCTCCCATCATCCCCATTATTCCTGCTCTTCCTCCCCCCCCCGCTATCACCGCTCCTCCTGATGGTCCCACTCCCACACAAACAGAAGCAACATCAACAACGACAACCCAGGCGCCGAACGATATCTGCAGGAAGCGCAACTGCAAGGGCTTTCAATGCGATCGCCCAAGAGCCCAACCTCGACGCGAAGCACCACCAGCGCTACACGCCTTGTCGAAGCGTGTAATGATCGGCCCGGAAGATTACGACGACGACACGGAAGAGTTCTTCTTGGACCAATTGGCCGACGCAGACGAAGCAGGACAGTTGGTTCCCTGGTTTGGTCGGACAATGCCGCAGGCCAAACTGATAGAGTTCCGGGAGCAAGATGTTACGACCGGCGTGACGGGAATTTGGGGCTGTACTTCGGTCATCGTCATATCGAGAGCAGCTGTTTGGATATCGCATTTCTATGAGACGCCAGGCTTCGTCTCCCAAACCTCCACCGGCACCTGGATCAACTCGCCATTTCCAAGATTTGCCGAGAACGTCCTGAATCCCTTAGAAAATGGATGTCCTGGGGAATGGGTCGAGGCCGGGTTCGAACAGGAATGGACCCCTGCAATGCCCGGCCTTGCTGGGCTCAGCGCACCGGGGGGTTACTTCTCGCGCACATATCAGCCTCGAGGGCTTATTATCACCGTCAACAAGCGCCCCATAGAAGGCAACCCAGATGAACTCCGCTACGGGGCCAAAGTCAACGTGATAAAAGCGAAGCTCCGAACGCTCATTCCCGGCATTCCAGTCACGATCCACGGGTACAGCCGAGACGAGCGGGGGGCGGAAGACCAAGCAGAAGTCGCTGGGAAAATCCTCGTCCAGTACAGTCCGGATGAATTTTGCGATGACCCGAGGAAGTACCGGGTCTGGCACGAGGCGAGGAACATCCTTGAAGCGATCTGGCACGAGGACGAAGGGCTACCGCCCCTTAGCCCTAGACTCGGCAAGCGGGGCGCTTGCACTCAGAGAGGCTCAACGACTACGACGCCTACGCCGACGCCGACGCCGACTCCAACACCGCCACCGCCACCGCCACCACCACCACCTCCTCCTCCACCACCACCGCCACCACCACCACCACCTCCACCGCCACCACCACCACCACCACCTCCTCCTCCTCCTCCGCCCGATTCATGGTGGGAGAAGACCGCAAATTGCATAGAAGGGGGCATCCTGGGTTGCATTTTCGGGTGACCGATATTTCAAAGTGCCACGACCCCGACCAAGAACCAACAGCTGACCAAGTAAGACGGCTCATATTTCAGGCTTCGGACTTTCTCGGTGATGAGTTTTAGCGTTAACTAAGCGGTCTGTTGGATTACGAGATTCGGAACTAGTTATTTTGTGGCTGTCTGCCGAAATCCCATTGGTTCAGATGCGGTTACGCGGTGGTTTGGCGTCAGGGGTCTTTGGGTTGGTGGGGTTGGTGAGTCAAGATGGATAAGTAGAATAGCTGGAAAGGGGGGTGGACATGACGGGAAAGAATTGTGATAATGTGTGGAATACGGGGCTATATTTCAATGGTTCGCGATAATGCCACAGGGCAAAACACTATTGCCACAGGGTGCCAGTTAAGCGACCCCTACAACGTACACGGGTACAGGGACGAATCGGTGGACCCTCGAGGGAATGTTTTAATAGCGGATTATGCAAATCCCTCTACAATTTCGCCCGTGCCAACCTTCGATCTTAAGACCGGGGTACACCGATACGTGCCTGTACCCGTGTAGTTAAAGCAACCTCCGCCAAATACATTCTTCATTACTGGATCCATTCCTACACCATATAACTAAATATCAGGCGCATTAGATAAGATTTAGTATAAACATCTTGCTCTACTGCTTTTCTTTATCTATTTAAATTCTGTTCATTGTGCGATGTATGGCTAGCTGAGATGTAGGCTAGCATGGAGCTGGATAAGCTTTTTGCATAAATTGGCCTCAATTGGCTGACGTCGCACTTGAAGTTCGCTTAACTGGACCACCTGTGGCAATAGTGTTTTGTCCTGTGGCATTATCGCGAGCCATAAATAAAATCACAACCCGCCTGGCCAATTCGAGGAAGTAAAAAATCTCACGTTCCGAATTTCCTCATGCACCTCCTCTTAGTATTCTCCGAGGACAGGGCCGAAACGGTTTCGGCATTCAGTTTTCCAAAAAACGAGTTTACTTAGGTAGGCAAGACCCAATGACATTGTCGACCGCAGCCCGTCCTTACTATTATCCGAACTAGTTAACTATTTACTTCGATTTTCAAACACTGAAAGAAGCACACAGGGAATAAAAATCGACCCTCTCTCAAAGATCAGTCAAAACCTGTCAGAATTTTTGAGCCTAATCTTTCGAAAACTTGAGCTTGATTTTTGGTGATGGAAAAGCTACGGTCGAAAGCTATTCTAGCCTACAGAAGCCACGACCTCAAGGCCAAGGAATTTACACTCACGTGACGTCTCCCGGCGTCATATCCAACGCAACCCCGTCCAACCCACCTCGGCCGTCGAAATACATTACCCTTCATTCTATAATTTTATATTTTTCTCTTTTTCTCCGAGCAGGGCGTGCTTTCAGTTATTGCATTTTCGGCAAGGCTGACAAGGGAGGAAGCAAGGCTGCAGCCGGGGGTTATCCATACGATGATGGTTTTAAGGCGGCCGCAACTCTTGGCAGATTGCGACTGCGTAGGTGAGGCTGAGCAAGAGAATACGAGCGAGGCTCTGCTCTTCCCTCATAACCAACGTGTTCTCTCCTCCCTTTCTCGTCGTTCGTTAACTAACCCTCGTTCTCCCTCACCGCACTCGCAGTGGTTAGGGTACGATGCTTCCGGTGTCGGCAAAATCGTGGAGGTCGCCGTTTGGACGGCGGAGATTGCAGCATCAGCATAATGCCGAGTCGTCTTCTGGTTCTTCGCAGTCTTCGCGCGTGATAGGTAAGTACCTAATTGTCTAGTCAGGCTGGTAGGCTATTTCTCTCCCCGCAGTAGTCCGTTTCCAAGCCGCGCAATAAAGCGTAACTCTAGTCTAACGTTGCCGCCCATTCTCATAGACTCCGACGCCGTATCCATAGCATCTACGCGGCCTCCAAGCTACAGATCCGAAGCCACCGTCAAGCTCCTATGATACACTAGCGACGGCGGCGACGGCGGAGACGAAGACGCCAAAACTCCTCCAGCGACTCCTCGAGTTCAACCAGCCTTAGCCTCGCGATGGAATCCGTTCTCGTCTGCTCCAGCAACGACTCCACCAACGGAGGGAAAGAAGGAAAAGCCGAAACATAAGTCCTCTACCCAACAACACCTCCAACCACCATCTCTATCCACGCTTCCCCTCCTAGTTCTCGAGGCGATCCTCTCCCACCTCCCGATCCACTCCCGCCTCTGCCTGAAATACACAAGCTCGAACCTCTTCCACAGGCTTCCCCCAAGCATCTCCTCCCCACTCCTCCTCGGCGACCCAGCCTTCCACACATCACCAACGAGAACGCGCTACGAACGCGCCCTCCTCCTCACCCACCTCGAAACCAGCCACCTCCTCCCGCACCCCGCCCAAAAATCCTCCCCGTCCAAAACCGAGAAACCGAAACCCTCCCCTGCCTCCAGCCCGGCCCTCCTAACCTGCAGCGTCTGCAGCCTCCTCCACCCCGCCTCCGCCTTCGCACCCGACGTCGAGCACGCCTCTCCGTTCACACGATCCTGCACCGGCTCGGCCCGCATCCTCAGGCTCTGCGCCCACGCCTCCTTGACTTGGGATGAGTACGCCCGCGGCATAGCAGCAGACCTGCACTTCGTCCCCGCCATCCACGGGTTGAGGCTCGTTGAGCACACCCGCCTGCGCCACCCCCACTACACGCAGGCCAGGGCCCACTACACGCCAGCCAGGGATGGGGAGGAGAGGGCGATGGTGCGTCGACACTACGGCTCCGAATGTCGTGCATGGGAGGGGGAGGCCGTAACCCGCGAGGGTGTGCCGCGAGGGACGGTGCGGTTCCAGGTCCATCCCGCGTCCGGGCCGGCAGGAGGCGCATGGGCAGGATCTGGGTGTATGCGTGTATTGGAACATGGATCTCGCGCACATCTGGGACGCCGAGGAGCAGAGGGGTGGTGGTGGTGGTTGTGGCGTCGTGTGCGGCCCTTCGGGGTGCGGTAGGGCGGTGGAGGTGCTCCCCCTGCTGGAGGAGAAATGGTCCTCCTACTCCCCCGCCGCCACGGCCCTCATCACCGCGCTCGCGACGCGCTTGGATAGCTTCGAGATCTACATGTGCCCGCACCTCCGCACCTTCCGGTCACCGGATTTGCGTCCCGCGCTCGCCGCGCTGGTGGAGAGTCGGTTTGCGCCGGGGCCGGGCTTTACGGGGCAGTGCGCGGTGTGCAAGGCCGAAGTGCTTGTCTATGTGTACGGGGCGACGGGGCAGTTTTGGATTACTGTTGGCAGGTTGGTGGGCGTGGGGAGGAGCGCGATGGAGGAGGAGTGGCGGAGGGCGACGCATGATGGGAGTGAGCGGTGAGATTGAGGGGATAATAGGGTGGTTGGGTTGGTTCATGTGGTTTCGCGATGCTCGGGGTTTTTTTGGCGGGGAGGAGCCCGGAGGAGGGAGGGTGGGAGTTAAGTGAGTGGAGTGAGGGAGGAGGACAGTTGTATGGGGAATTGGGATGGATGATTCGGGCTGGGCTTGATGAGATGGTTGGCTTAGTTCCCCGTGCGCTTCTTTCATGGTTTGCAATCGGAGCACTCAATAGTGTTAGTCAGTCTAGTCAGGGCTTAAGTCGACATGTCATGACCACTCAACGGCCTAACTCATGAGAGCTGGGTGGTGACCGTTTCGCCCCTGTTTTCGGGTAGAAAAGAAGGGTGCGAATGAGGAATCGGCAACGTGTGAGATGTTTTCACCTTCACCCCTTAAGTTGGCCAGAAGGTAACGTATGGCTTGTTCACATTTTCCATTTCTCATTTTCAAAAAAAAAGGAAATTTCCCGTCTAGTCTACCTATCTCCCGAGCATCGTGACTGGGACTCCCAGTCTTTTTTTAAGAGGCTAGCTAACCGACATAAGTAGAATACTCGACATGTAGTCTATGCATATTTCGAAAATCCCATCAAGATTGCAGGTGCGTTACAAAAATTACCTCACCTCTACCCCAACCCAGCTTAACCCTCCTTCTTCTCTCCCACCCTAACCAACGGTAAAAGAATAACTCCCGCTCCCCACCCCCACAACCGTCGTGCCCCCACTAACCGTCACGCTCGTCACCCCAGGCCTGCCACTCACCGCCGCCCCTCCCTCCTTCACATTCGCCGTGCCGGGCAAATACACCGTCCCCGTCGCGCCAACGGGGACCTGGATATCATACGTAAACAGAGCGCCGCTCTTCGACCAGCTCCCGGACGCCACGCCCCTCACGGTGCGGTAGGAGCTCTTCGCCCACCCCAACGAGCGCACCACGAGGGGGCGATACTCGATCTCCGTCCACCCCGCGCTCCCGGGAGCCTGCACCACCCCGGCGGTCTCGACCAGCCACTTATCCACGTACCCGAGCATGAAGTGGTTCAGGCTCGCTTTCGGGCCCGCGAGGGGCCCGTTCTAGTTTTCCCCGAGGCTGGTCGCGCCGTTGACGACCTGGTAGCCGAAGCTGGGGGCGTCGACGCCGTTGAGGATGTCGGCGAGGACGTCGTTTGCGGGTGGGCCGGCGGCGTGGAGGGCGCGGACCATGGAGGGGAGACTGATTTCGCCGACGGTGAAGCGGTTCTGGAAGGCTTGGGCGAGGGAGATTAGGTTGGCGAGGACGGCGGGCTGGTGTTGGGGGGGCACGGCGCCCATGTCGAGGGCGATGGCGTTGCAGGCTTGGCTGTTTGTGGCGTAGGAGTTTTGCGACTCCATCCGCGGCCCATTCGTCGTCGTCACCCAGCTGCCGTCGCTCACCATTGTGTTCGTGGCTGCCGTCCACGCACGTGTACTCCGGCTGCGATATCGGCTTGAGCAGCGTCGGCGGCTTGACCAGCCTGGTGTACCGGTTGCCCCACACGGCACTCTGCATGCTAGTTAGCAGGGGAATGACTGGAAGACTGGGCGCGGGATGGCTCAACTAGTCATAGGAAAGCGATGTGTCGACTTCGCCGGATAGCGCTTTTTCTTCTGACATTCTTCTCACTTTTTTCTCACTTTTCTTGCAGCTTGCACTAGCTGTATTCTGATGCCTGTGGTATGTCAGTGACTCCACTATGTTTCATATTGCCCTGACTCTAGCCATGATTGCTGACATGACTGCGAGCAGCTTTATCCGCGGCGCCGGCATTCGAAACTCCAGCCCGCGAAGCTCGCTGGACCGACTTCGCCCGGGCATTTCGCTCCATCCCCGCCCACGGCCATACTAGATGGGAGGCGGAAGACTGGGGAACTCGCTGCCGGTCCGTCGCGCTCGGCCGCGTCAGATTTTTGACTTTGGCTGCGGTCATCATGACTGCCGATCCCAAAACTGCTTCTGATTCTTCGTTTTTTTCGCGACAGGTAAGTTGATCTAACCCTTTGGCTTCTTTCGCTCATCCTTTGAAGACCTTGGTACTTTTGAAAGAGCCATTTATCCTACATTTAGAGATGCATGTCGAGTTCGAGGGTTATTGCACGATGATAACGAGTATGATCACTGTCTCGAAGAAGCAGCAATGATTCAAACAGGAACTCAACTTCGTTCACTCTTCACTACCATTTTAATCCACTGCGCCCCATTAAATCCACATGGTTTATAGGATAAGCATTGGCAAAACCTCACTGATGATTGTTCTCATGAATTGCAGCAGCACGGTATTGCCGATTCAACAGAAACGCAAGTTGCTGATCATGGTCTTTAGCTGTTGAGGGACATTTTACGGCGACGAGAGCAGAATCTCAAAGACTTTGCTCTTCCAGAACCTGATGTGGCTATGCGGCTTGAGGGTGGTCAGGTGACACTGTTGCAAAGAGAAATGGATGTGGACATATTGGACATACGAGCTCAATTAGATCAAGGTTTGGCGAATTTGAGTGACGAGCAAGAAGAAGTTTTTCGTCAGGTTTCGACGGCTTCAGACACCCAGACGGGTGAACTGTTTTTCCTTGACGGCCCAGGTGGTACGGGCAAAACAACTGTCATTAAGCTCCTACTCGCTCATGTTCGATTACAAGGTAAAGTTGCTTTAGCTATAGCGTCTACTGGCATTGCAGCTTTGCTTATGCCCAACGGTCGTACTGCTCACTCGCAATTCTCTATTCCTATTCCCATTGAATCGAACAGCTACTGTGGTATTAAGAAAGGAACTCAGGCAGGTAATTTGATTAAAGCGGCTTATCTGATAATTTGGGATGAGGCACCAAGTCAACATCGATACTGTTTTGAAGCTGTTGATCGACTTCTTCAAGACGTTCATGGGAATAAGAAATCATTTGGCGGAATTGTAAAGGTTTTTGCTGGCGACTTTCGACAAACATTACCTGTCCCTCCAAAGCAGTCACCTGCTCAAGTTGCGGCTGCGACTCTTAAGTTTTCATATCTTTAGCCGAAGTTAACATAGCTGCGATTGACAATAAACTTCCGGGTGCTTCGTACTGATATGACTGAACAAGAACGAGCTGCAGCAACGAGTTTTGCGGAATGGGTATTGAGAATCGGCAATGGTGAGTTGTTGGGGCCAGTTGTAGATTGGGTGGAACTATGGTAGCGGATGATTATACAACCAGGAACAGTTAAGGCCTTAATATCAGCAACGTATCCGGAAATCTCGATGCAGTTCAAGCCACCTTCTTACTTTCGAGACTGTGCAATCTTATCACCACGGAACGACGGCGTCAACAGTTTGAATCAGCAGCTACTCACTCAATTTCCCAGTCAACACTTTGAGTCCCTTAGTGAAGATACGGTGATTGACGACATTGCACATCAGTATCCATCAGAGTTTCTCTACTCTATTGACAATGCCTCTCTTCCACCGCATCGGTTGACAGTAAAGGTTGGCTGTCCTGTTATAGTTCTTCGGAATCTTGATCCAGCCAATGGAGTTTGTAACGGCACACATTTAGTTGTCACTCAAACCAAGCGACATGTTATTGAAGGACGGATACTGAGTGGTGAGTTTGAGGGTCATACTGTTTTCATTCCATGTATCAAGCTTAAAGCTGGCGGTGATGATAAAATATCCTTCGAACTTAATCGATGGCAGTTTCCCCTTCGTTTAGCTTTTGCAATTACTGTGAACAAGTCTCAAGGTCAGTCGTTGAATACTATTGGCGTGGATTTACGGGATGGCTGTTTTGCACATGGTCAACTCTATGTAGCGCTTAGCCGAGTCACTAATCCCGAAAATTTAAAGGTTTTGTTGGACTTGGAGACTGTACGAGGACAGCATTTTCTTACTACAAATCCTGTCCCTAAGCCTGTTTTGACTTTGTAGTTATTTCAGTACATGAAATTGAAAAGACGTTCCACACATAACACTCGCAGGCCGGCGAAGCGGGCCCACCCCTAGTCCAAACAAAAGCCCTACTTTCGTCGCGTCTGTAGCTAGCCTCTCAGCCAACTCAGAATCATTCTCACCGTCCTTACTGTTCTCACCAATTGCTTGCGCGCAACGTGATCTCTATCTTTCTCCAACAAATTTAACCTGAACTAAATACAAATCTAAGACGTAGGAGCACTTTCCAAGCCGTCCTCGTCCTGTTGGGCACTTCCAAGCCCACTCCAAGTACGTGCTCGAACTGGAAGCTGTTGGAATCCGTCTTGACGTCACGTGGTGTCATTACCGTAGTGCTTAAATAGCGGGCTTCGCCCACCCCCGATTCAAACTTTGTCCGCTCCAACAGAAGCTTTGCATGTTCAAACGTAGAGGGCTCTCCATGAGTAGTGATGCGGCTAATCGTGACTAAGCTGCACAACTGAGCGGCCGTACTCGAGCTGTAAGGGTACTAACTTACTGGGCAATTTCGGCAGGCAGTCTACGTTGAATAGGATGCGCAATTGCTGTGCTTGCACCATGGCTGTGGTTCGAGTTTCAAACTTTAATAGTCTAAACGTTGTTTTTGAAGTTTGCACGAACTGAAAAGGGGCAATCTATGATTCTAGATCCTGTGTCCCGAAGCCGATTTGTATCGTTTAGGTCATGCCGGGCCTTACAATTGCCCCCACATTGCATTGGAAACAGATAGCCCTATCCTTTAGGTTTGATCGTTAAATAGTTATCGCATAGCCGTTCGCTTTTGTATGTTCCTGCAAACCGCTTAGCAGAATCCGACTGCTGGAATACCCTGCGGCTTCCGATGGAGGTAAGAGACTCATGACGGACCTGATGAACCATGCAGAAGACACGGTTTTAGGGGGCGAAAAGGCGATAAAAAGAGTTTTTCGCAATAGAGCGAAGTCACGCCCCTGTGGGGTTACCAAACTAGCCTGTGGGGTTACCGATACCCAAATACTATCATTAAATAGCCTTAAGTTCGACGAGTATGCTTAATAGACGCTAGGCATGTATTAAGCGTTTTGCTGCGCGAAAATGGGAACGTTAAATAGTCGCCTGTTGGTGTTCACCGCCGTGGTAAATCCCCAGTAATCGGTATTTGATTTATTAACGGGGTGGGTTAAGCCAAGATTCCAGTCTACGTTTTCGAGGCTCCTTGTCGGATACTCGCGGCCCCGCCAAGCAAACGATTATGCGGAAGGCTCGCGTGCTCCGAAAACTCTTTTCGCGCCTTGATGTGGGTGAACGATGATGTGTTGACCAATGGGAGTGTCACAATAACGAAAATTCGGCCATGTTTTTCATCAAACTTCTCAATTACTCCCGGTGGGCCCAAAACAGTCTTTGCAGCCGCCACCTACTGCGTGGCCGGGGATGCCGGCGAATGGATATTCTCACTCCCTACCCCGGTGCTGATTCATTAGCCAACCTCACTAGCTTCGTTCGCCTCACTTTCCCGTGGCGTCAAACCGTCAAAGATTTGTTTCCCATCCCTCAACGAGGATGATATCCGCTGAATGTAGCCGATGAAAGTCATCGCGTGTCACCACAATGGCGGACTTGAGCGCTCCGGTTAGATTTCCCGCCCCCAGTACCTACAAAATTATTCCAAATCCCAAAGGCAATAGAAAAGCTGAAGGGAGCAGGACAAGTTATACCCCTTCAACCTTCTTAATTTGGAATTAGGAAGCTGCCTATGTACCCAGAAGCAACGCATCTTGGGGCGGTAGACATTCTGCCAAATTAATGATTGTAGTTATACTGAGATCCTGCCTTTCGCTGCTGGAAGGAGGACTGTATCATCGACGAAAAGTCGTGTGAGCTGAAACTATCTACTCAGTGTATTTTTACACAGCTATAGCGCGCTTATTATTACAACTTCTTTTTATGTTTCGCATGTTGCAATGGCCTATCATAACTAACGTTGATAGGTTTTAATCACTGATTGGCTCCTAGACCCGTGGGGCTATTAACTTCACCCTGTGGCGGTATTGTTTAGGCCCGTGGATACTTCAGGCGGGCCGAGTCAAATTGGCGTGTGCCGGTACCAACCGCCTGTAAATACTCGCGCGCGGGCAGTCGCCCACAGTCCCTGAACGAAGAGGACTGCCTGGGTTGCGTTTTGCTACGCAAAACCCAACCCAGGCCAGGCCACGGCGAGAGCGTCGATTTGAAAATCCAAGAAGCCTGGTGTTCACGGAACAATTGGCTGCTCATCGGTTGTCATGGCAAGCCTCAAGCTCGCGATTGACTTGATGGATGAAGACTGGATTGCCTAGATAGTCCAAAAGCCGGGTAACCGTGGCTCCGCATCCATAAAACCCATTCAATTGAATGAAGAAAAAAGTGCCGGGTAACCGTGGCACAGGCCAATCAGAAAATCAGGCTCCATACAAGCTCCGCATCACATAAACCCATTCTCTTCGTTCAGGGCTATTCCGGTGTTGGCGATTCTTGGTCGATTCTAGATACAGAGCGAAAACTGAAGAGCTTTTAAGCTCACTCCTAGAAGCAAGAACGCAACGGGTTTGGCCCCACACGATATGGCACGATGAGTAGTGGTATTCCAACATCTGGTACATGAGAACTCTCTATAGTTGTAACTCTGGATTTCAAGATTGGGGACGTCCGAAACTTCTCTCCCCTCACTTGGCCAGATCCCGAATACAACGTCAGCGAACAGGTAGAACTCCCCGGAAGGAAGAAAACATGCATTAACTAATTAGTCCACTGGAATTTGCCACCTCACCCCCGTCACCAGTTTTCTCCTCATCCGTCAACCGAGATCACTCAACCCCTGACCTCCCTCCCACCGTCCCACCCTGCCCTTCCTAACCCCCCCCCCCTTCTCCCCCAAACCCCAAAAAGCCACATCGATGACTCCTGCAGGCTCTTACTCCACGTTACACCCCACCCAGTCTGAATCCTCAACTCCGAGTTCGGTGGGGCATGCCAGAGCGGCATGCGGCGTGTTGGAGAATGTAAATTTTTGCGAGGCAGAATAAACGGAGGGGGTTGGGCGTGAAGGGATGTAGCTGGCCTTGGTAGGACTGGGATCACAGTACCCCGTAGTAAAAGTCGAGGTCCTTGTTGATCTGGGAGAAGGCCGGCGTGCTTTGGACGAGATCTGTGGCTAGGACAGCGATGGTGGGGCCGGAGTGGTCGTGCACCAGGCGGCCTGCGAGGTCGGAGGAGGTGGTGGAGTCGGGGGAGGGCTGGCGTGGCGAATATGGGGAGGATATGTTGGCTTTATTGGGATCTGGCTAGGTCTAGGGCTTCGTATTGGATTGTCTGCCGGATGATAGAACGAAAACCCAGGATCAGCATAGCCATCCCGAAACCAGACACTTCGAGCATTGAATGGCGTTCCGTTCCATCCTGGAGTGGGTCTTTTGCGCGAAGGACTTGCATCCCCCGGGTCATGGCTACCGGTTTGGGGTAGCTTCTGAGGTGGTCTAGGCGGCACGAGGAACCAGCCTTCAACGTCCATATATTTCCTCGCAAGCTTCCAACTTCGATTTCGTTCTCTATGCGGCACCTCAACGGTTCGCCGTTGTATATTCTTGAAGCCCGTTTCCGATAGAAGTTTGACGCAACGTTTGGGGGCTAATACCTCTATGCCGAGGTTTTTGAGGCCTTTGTACCATGACTCGACCAGCACGTTGCAGGCCGTGTCGCTATTGCTGCCCGACACCGTCGGTAGAAGGGGTTGCATGGAGATTTCGAGCCAGCCTGATGGCTCCAGAACCCTAGATCGCGAGACGATATTAGTGGGGGCTTGGGGTTAGATTGTGCGGGGGAGAGCACTCGCCTGAAGCTCCCTTGGAACAACGTCAAGGGATCGTAAATAAACCGCCCCTGGAGCGTGGCTATGGCCAAGCCAAAAGAATCGCAGTGGAAATTCCACTCGTTGGCCTCAACATCATCCACCTGAATCTTGACTTTCCGACGCAACCGTGGTATCTCGTGTGGAGCCCTGGTAGCTCAAAGATATGTTAGCATGGTCGCAAGAGTGAGTGATGTGGTTCTAGGAGCGACCTACACGCCAAAGCCGGAAACCTTCGCATTAGGAAATCCTCTTGAAACGTCACACAATCGTCAGGAATATCTTCCACTCTCACTCCGGGGCCCAAGGACTCCAAACCCGCATTTGTAAACGTTCCGTCCCCACACAGGATATGCAGTATTTCCTTTGGGGATTCCCGGAGCGGGGCAGAGGTCAATTTTCCCTCCGCGTGATATCTACAGAATGTCGCTGGCCGCCTTCTGGGACTCCCTCGCTAGATGATCAAAAGGCACGACATAAGTATGATCGGGGCCACCGGCGTCATAAAACACATAGAGTATGAAGAGGGGTTATGCACCGACACGGGTTATGCGCCAATTCTAGAACCTTCCACGTATCGCCTCATAAAAATCGTAACCTCCCATACCTTGTAATTTAAGCATCATGGACCGAGAGGAGGACATCGCTAATGCGATTCAAGCCCTTGAGATGGGCCAATTTACTAAAGTTCGGGTTGCTGCAAGGGAGTATAAGGTGCATCGGAGTACCCTTACCAGACGACGAAACGGAGCGACTACACACCGTAACGCCCATGTCAACCAGCAGAAGCTAAACCCAGGCGAAGAGGAGGCATTGGTTGCCTATATTCAGCGCTGCAATGAGCAAGGCTTTCCAATTCGACATACTACACTTAGTGAGGCTGGAGAATACCTTCTGCAAAAACGCGACAGCGACCCAAGACGACGGACTCTTTCTGTACCACGCCTAAGTAAAAGCTGGAGTACTCGCTTTGTCAAGCGACATCCTTTCTTGCAGACAGTTATGAGCAAGCCTATTGAACAGTCTAGAGTGACTGCTTGCACTAAGGAAAACCTACTTAAGTGGTTCGAGGTGTTTAAGAACACTATGGACAAGTACAAATTTGAGATCGGCAATATCTACAACATAGATGAGACAGGCTTTCAAATCGGCACTACATCTAGGTCCTACATTATTATAGATAAGCGACAGAATACATCTGGTAAAGCTGGTTCCGGTTCTCAAGGCGAAAATGTCACTGCAATCGAAACAGGCTGTGCAGACAGAACAGTGCTTCTACCGTTTTTGATCTTTAAAGATCAATATCTTCAAAGCACATGGTATTCTCATGACATACCAGATAATTGGGTCGCTATTACTAGTCCAAATAGCTGGACTAGTAACCTTCTAGCTGTAGAATGGTTAAGACAGATTTTTGAGCCACATACATACGACAAAGCAAAGGGCAAGCATCAACTCATTATTCTCGATAGCTATGGCAGTTACCTAATTTCTGAGTTTATGGAGTACTGCTCTCAGCACTGTATCATTGCATTATACTTACCTGCTCATACGTCATATATAACTTAGCTAATAGATATCTCTGTCTTTTCATCTACTAAGCATTGGTTTTGGCAAGAAGTTGAAGCCTACCTATAGTATGGGGAGCATTGGGTTCCTAAGTCTGAATTTATGGCTATATATGCTCAATTATGTCCTAAAGCAATAACTAACAAGAACATCAAGTCTGGGTTTCGTAGCGCTAGTTTAATTCCTTTTAACCCAGCTACAGTCCTTCGTCAGATTCCGTCTTGGCCACTAACACTACCCCCTCTATGCAACCCTACCGAGTTTCTCACACCTAAGGATATGGCATATCTTCAAATATCAATTGAAAAGTGAGACCAACTAGCTGTGACAGGTAATTCTCAAGATTTGGAGGCTTTGCGCAAAATTCAGGTGAAAATCGACAAGGCGTCTACAGCAGCATTTGCCGACCAAACTATTCTACAATAATGAGAGCAAGAATTACTAGCACACAATAAGAGAAAGCAAGCAGCAGCATCCAGGAAGCGAAAAAGAGTTGATTTATGTCAAGAAAAGACAGTTAGAGAGGTTAATGCTAACTTGAGGAGGTCTGAAGCACTCCCTGCACTCTCGCACAAGGTACCAACTACCCGGGCAACAAGAAAGCGCAGGTGCGAAACAACTCCAGACTTGTCTGAAGACTTCTTTTAGTCTATTAAAGCAGATGAAGATAGCAATGTAAACTCATGTATCATACTTGCAGGCGCAGTTTAATATAAGCATGATTTTTTGGCACATAACCTGTGTTGGCGCATAACCTCTCTTCATACTCTATATGCCATATTCCATAGAGCTTCATTTGCAATCTAATCCAATGGTTCTAATACTACTCTTATATCTATGACATCTTGTAACTTAAGGCTTGAGATATCCATAACATTACTTAAGATATTCTTTAATATAGCTGCAACAGAACCATTTTACTATCCTAGTATATAGGACTGACATAATTGTTCCACAGTTACTTCAAAAACTTCTTACCATATATTTGAATACTCAAGATAAACTAGAAAACAAAATCTTATTGAAGTCAAATTATTACATAATTACTCTTTTAATCCTTTTGCCTTATATATTGCATTGTTTTTAAATGTTGTTGTCTATGTTGAACTTTTAACATACTTCTCTAATATAGATAAAAGAACTTTAAAAGATATTTCTTATAGTATCAACTTTTTTATAAATATTTCTGTTTAGCAAAATTGAGGTACTTTCCATGATTTTGGCAATTCCTTCTTCTTTGTATCTACTACTTCTTTCCTAAACTCTGGCATTTTTATTAAGTTCAGTACTCTCCTCTTATTGTAGGAAACTAATTTATATCTTTCTAAATATCTTTGATATTTTTAAAAGTATAGATCTAGTCTCTGGCAGTATGAAGAATTAGAATAAAGTTCACTTTAATAACATAAGATAGTTCTTATTAAACTATTCCCTAATGATCTTGTTATAATAATGTTATAGGAAACTCAATAAACTAATATCCAGAGGCTAAGTAAAGTAGGACAAATAAGTATAAAGCACAAATACTAATACTCTTTACTTTCAAGCAAGGTTAAGAAAGAGAAGATTGCAATAACTTTCATGATTATTTAAAAGCAGAAGATAGTATTATGATAAATCCTTAATTTAATTATTAGTATCAGAACTATACAGTATTAGATTAACTTACTCAATTTCAATTAATAGATTAAACATCTTATGTAACTAAGTTAAACTAAGTTTATTACTTATTTACTTCTTAAAAGACTTTCTATAGTACTAGTCAGGCCTTTTTGCACTCTTTATATAATGTTCAGCAATGTAATTTGTATCTTTAGTAATTACAAGAGATGGAAAAACAAATCTAGTAATTAATAGATACTCTATAACTATCATCAGTTCTTTATTTTCATTAAGAACAAACTTAAGATTACTTTTGCCATTCTTATAGACTACTTTAGATCTTACTGGCATGCTAACAAAAAATCTCTTCTAATCTATATTCTATATATTTTTTAGCTTGAGTTTATGCTTTAATTCTATTTTTTAAAAGAGTCTAAAATAATGTTTTATTACTCTTAAATTTTCAACAGCCTTTCTTTTGCTTTTTAGATACTAATTATATAATAAACTTGTACACAGGATTTTGATAAATATTATCTAGTAGAAATTCTTTAACTTTTATATCTACTATATGTCATAAATATTTTAGGCCTTAAACTATAGGATATCACACACATAAGGGTAGTGTAGGAACCATTGGATCAAATTGTGAACAGAGCTCTATTAAGTATGTCATATGGCCAAGAGAGCCAAATACTAAATATGAGTAGCAATGGAACTTGTCAGGGTATGAGCCCAGAATGGCAGCATGCAGGCTATTAAGCCTATATGCTTTATACTATATATAACAAATGAAAAATATGAGACAACACCTTAGTTAGGCAGTTTTTGCTTAAACAGACTTAATTAGCTACTACAATGCCAAGAGATCTATACAAGTAACCACTAACAAACTATGAAAGTGTCTAGCCAAGAACTAGCTAGAAAGAACTTAGGAGTTAAGCTGACAAATTCCTGACTAGCTGAGAAAGTTGAAGGATATGTTAGTTAGAAGTAGTGAATTGTATAGTGATTGCATAAAGGTAAGAAGAGTATGAGTCATGTAATATGTCACGGGTATCCCGGGCCTCGTCAGGAACGCCATGGACACGGGAGTGGCGCTGGAACCATTGGACCGGATCACAAGCCTGTGGGACACGGATAGCTTGGATGGTTCAGCAAGGATGAACCGAATATGAGGACGAGCAACACTTGCCATAGAAGTGTGGGGGCTGGAATGAGGGTTTATGCAATCAGCACCCTCAGTACTGAGAGTGCGACCCACGACATCTTAATAAATCACCTACATCCCTGTCAAGGCAACGACCTCAGCCAGCCATGTCACTGCCAAGGAGTCTAGCCAGGAAGCGATTGGCTAACTGAAACTACCACAACTCACGGATGAAGAACTATTGGTCATAGGCAAAGAATCAGGAGAGCTGAAGAACACTTGGCAGCTGAAGGATACATCAGCTGGGTATGGTAGACAGCTTAAGTATGAATGAAGAGTTATGAGTCATGATGACTCAGATTTCATTATTGGACTCGGCATGAATCGAGAGTGAGCCATGCCAAGGAAAGAATACCTCAGATGGTATGAGTTACCCATTAGTAGGTAGCCAAGAGTTCAGTGAAGAGATAGCTATAAATATAGTGTTGGAGTTTTAGGGAAAGCATCTTTCCTTTCCTCTTCACTGAAAGTCTTATTAGTTTAGCAATATAAGCTTCATACCAAAAATCATCGCTCAAGATATCTTTCGATATAGTTACAGTAGAATTGTTTCGCTATCCCAGTATATGAGACTTATATACTTGTCTCATGGTCACCCAAAGAACGCCACGCTGTATACCTAAATACCAAGACAAACTAGGAGACGAGACCTCATCGGAGTCTGATTATTATATTGTGACTCAAGTCTCCTTAATTAGAAATTGGGTTATGAGTTACATCTTGGCATGATGGTAATATAGTATGCGATCACCCAATAGTAGGTAATTAGTGACTTGATAAAAAGCTGCTATAAAAGAGTACTTGAAAAGCAACAGAAAGCTGTCAGGGCTAGCCCTTTTCGAATTGTTAAAACAGTGTAAACGATGTTGGCCCGAATGCTGAGTGCTGTTGCAGTAATGTTATAAGGTTCAAAGGGGAGAGTCAACAGTATATAGAGGCTTAGTACTACTATCTGTGATAGATTAAATTCCAATGACTTAGGAACATTGATTTCTAGTATAGAACTAATTGTTGCTTCTGAAAGAAGCAGACTCCTGAATTTACATATACGTATCTCTTGGCGCACTAACCACATGTGGCACGACAGCGCACTACTGCCGAGCCATAACTGCAGTTCTCGCCTCTTAGAGCTTCATGTTACAAAAGTGCTTTTCTTTTCTCTTTAGTAAACGTATTATTTAAAACTTTGTTACTTAGTAATCTAAGTTTTATACCTCAAGATATCAAAAGATATAATCATACGCCATATCATTGAATTCCAGCTGGGAAGTAACTCTGTTCCCTTATAATGAGAAGACTTTATTTACAAATTGTGTTACTTGAAGTACTTAAGTCTAAGTAATATGTATTAATATCATCTACTCTATAGTACTTAAAACCTCCACTGTTACACCGTATTACATAATCTACTATACTTATATACTTTTTAATAAGGTTGCTTAGGGAAGATGCTCACTAAATTTCATAGAAAGTTACTAAAAAATTTAGCCATTAGCTAAGTAACTAGCTTATTTCTTAGATACTTGATTACTCAAAGCTATTAGAATCAGGGTACTAGTAAAAACAGTTAATACAAGTAATCTTGATATATTTTCTTTTTATACAAATATAGAAAACTTATTGATATATTAGTCTAGTAAAATCTATTAATCTTTTAATTATATCTCATTATTACAAAACGACTCAAAGTAAATACAAGTTCATGAATTGTATTAAGTAATCACTTAATTAAGACCTTGTTATACTAAGATTTTGACTTATTATAATAGCAAGACCTTATAGTAATTTATTTAAAAACTAAAGTTCAAATTCTAAAGTAAATTATATATAAGATATTACATATCTTCTTTTGTTAATACCAAGTATTACTTTGGTAACAATACTAAATATTAACTATCTTAGTATAGACTTTAACTTGAAACTGTTTAACATTTTGGTCTTGCTTCTTTAAAGGCATTACTGCAAGTAAAAATTAACAACATGAGTACAGTGCACTAAGGCAGATTTTTGATGAAGTATTGGTCTCAATTTTGCTGTATGGTGGTTTCACAACTATGTGGTTAGTGAAAATCAAGTTAGAGTATTCTGTGACTTTTTGGGGGGTGGTCGCTTAGCTGGAGACCTGGCGGGACCCTTTGGCAATTTCCCCAAAACTCCTCCCAACACGACGCCAAGTCACAGTAGTGGTGCGCTTTTCTACAGAGTGCTCTTTTCTTTTTCGTATGGCCATGTTGATGCATGGAGCAAAGTTTACAGGGGATTTCGTAGCCTTTTTGCTTGGGAACGTGGGAAACGTGGCATGCAGCGAGGCGTACGAACATATTCCTGACACAATTGTGCCTTATCCACGCCATCCGGAGCGGAGGCGAGTTCGGTCGGAATAATACACCCGCCAGATCCAAGTTACAGCCCTCTACCCGTTAAATATCTCATAGTGATTGTGGATGGTGCAATAAGATTAATATCATGGCGAGTTTTATCGTATTGGCTCAAGCTCAAAGTCGCTGCGTAAGGTGGGCGAGTTTTCATACACAAAACACAGGGGACCCCCAGCCAGTTAAGGCTCATTCACTTTAATTATCTACCCACTCTAGAACGTTGAAATGGCATGAAAAGCGTCACTCCGCATGTCTCAAGTTGATTGGGGCTGTCACTTAGCTGGAGCCCGTGGCATTAGTCTATTAACTTTGATCTGTGGCGATAGTGTTTTGCCCCGTGGAAATACCGGCTCCCAGTCAAGGGGACTGAATTCCGGCGCAATTACCGCCAGGTGGGCCGTGGGTCAATGTAAAAAAGACCTAGCAAACAGAAGTGATAAATTGGCGAGGGATCACTCTACCAAAACAGCAGCGCCCACACTCCACGGATGTATGCCGTCGATTACCCGGCCAGCGAGCTTTGCCGTAAGACCACTATGACCTTTAGAAGCTACGCCGGCGATCCAATGGTGCCTGTAGCAACCGCCCCAAACCATGTATAGTGTCTCACAACAGTCCAAAAAGTCACGTGATATGGGTCTTGGGGCAATCTGCCCGAGACGTAACTAGATGAAAGTGCTCATTTTTGGCTTGCTCTCTGAATTTGAAATAATCAAGGGAAAAATGGTTACCAAAACCATCTTAGGAAGATAAAATAAGAAGAGATTGGATTTCCCCTGAATCACGTGGTCCAACGTGGATTAGAGGATTGTCGCCTATTTCCTCACCCACAATTTAATCACCTCCGGGATAAAGCTTCACTCCCACTAGCAGGGCGTCCCCCAAAGCCACTATGTTACACTCCCCCTTCCCCCCTATTACCCCTTACTCCCCCCAACCTCAACCCTCGAAGCCAACCACACCACTTCCAGAGCCCCAGCCTTCCCTAGTCACCCTCCCTCCAGAACTCCTCCAACCCATCCTCTCCCACGTCCTCCTCACCCCACACACCACCAGCATCTGGTTCTCCCCCCTCGCTCGCTCCCCCCGACGCCGCCTCCCCTCCCCTCCCCTCTTAACCCCCGCCCGATCCCCGCCCCTCTCCGTCCTCCTAACGTGTCGTTGCTTATATAACTCAGCCCTACCGCTCCTCTACAAGAACGCACGCTTCTACCTCGCAGACACTGGGGCTGTCAATTCCGATGTCGACGCTGCCGCCGTTCGCATCGAGACGTTTCTCCTCGGGCTGTGTCCTTCGCGGATAACCTGGCTGCGGGTCCTCTACATTGACTGGACAGCCGCCGCCATCACACTCAGTGCCTCAGCGCACTCCACGGGTGAGGCGTCTAGGCTGCCGATGCGATGGCGAATGCATGGCGGCGGCACAACGAGAGTCCCCAATAGCGCGAGACGCGTGCAGCAGGGGTTTCTAGACGGTTACGCGGAACGGATCGTTGGGGGGTTGGAAGTCATCGGGCGGTATGCGGTAGGGGTACGTGAGTTAACTATTCTCTTTCCCGGGTACGGGGTTGAGGATGCGGTGGCGCGCAGGATGGCGGAGGAGGAGGGGACAAGTGCCTCGCCTCCCGGGTGGCGGAGGAGAGCGTTGTTCGAAGGGGATTTTTTCTGGGAGTACCCTGGGATTCGGAGGGCGTTGGGGAGTATCAGGGGGGTGGAGGAGCTGGTGGTCGGATATACGACGCGGGTGGAGGCGGTAGAGGAGTTGGCAAGGGTGGCGGGGGTGCAGAGGGTGGGGGTTTTGTGGGAGGCGGGGGATGTGATTATGAGGAGGATGGAAGGGTATGAAGGCCATACGTGGGATGGGGAGTTAGAAGGGTTGTTGGGTAGGGGTTGGAGGTGGGGGGATGCTAGGTCAGATCTGGCGGCGGGGTTTGTCGTTAGAAAGTTGACTAGGCAGTTGGGGTCGGGATGAAGGGAGGTGATTAAGTGCCGTAACTGCCTACAAGGCAGGAGGTTGCTGATTAGCCTAATGGAGGTATGTATGAGGGGTTGTTTATTAGCCATGTCGGCATTTTGAGCTGGGCGATGTATGTTATGAGCAGTCTTAATCGAACTTGCCACATTGGAGTCGCCGGCGACTTCCCGCCATGATAGCGAAAGAATCGGATGTCAGGATTCGATTCTGAAAGTTGGTACTTGATCGCCTCGACCTGCTCCAAGGCATATAAAACTACATTGGAATTAGCGCAGCAACCAAGTCTTTCTTTGACAGCACGCAGGTAGTCATGTCAGGCGCAATTGCCGGGCGCCCTTTCCTTATGCTCTGTCCGATGGCTGACTATCTGAGGCAAGGTGTGGCATTAGCAGAGTCGCAGGTGTGCCGATAGCAAGCTCCAGGGTGTAGTGATAGTAAAATGGGGTGTGATAATACCAACCCCCCTCATATGTCATCTCAACGCGCAACGCGACAATCTTACATCTCATAGAACAGCTATTCCAAATCAAGGACCCCATATAAGCAGAACGTACAGAATCCAAAAGGGATCGTGTCATCTCCCTCTCCCTACCCATATTATAAAACTAGTATCCGCCACCCACCATACCCTTCACCCTCCCCGCCAACTCCCCAACAGCCCCCTCCGCAGCCATCCTCTTCACCTCCTACGCCCCAGGCGTCTGCACACTCCGATATGGTTCAGAGATGACCTGCTCTTTGTTCTTTCCGCCCTTCCCCTTTTTCCTCCCACCACAAAAACACTTGCGACACAAATGCCCGATAGCAGCGAGGATTATGAATGCACCTATGACGCACCCAACGACAACGCTAATGATGGTTCTCTTGTGGGCAGCTCCATTTTTGGCGGCGCTGGCTATGGAGTGGTGGCCGGAGCTAGAGGAGGAGCCAGAGCCAGAGCTGGAGGAGCTAGAGGATCTAGAGGAAGATCTAGAGTAGGAACCTGTGGATGTGGCTGCGGCGAAGGCTTGGGTTATCTGTCACCGATCACAGCCGGGTTGTTAGAACACATTGGTCATACGCACTTGGGCGTTTTATGAAGAAATGACATGGGGATCGTTTAGGGAGTTGGAGTTTAGTTTACCTGCATGCCCGCCGAAAAGCACTGGCCGAAGGGTTGGCTGGGGTCCGCGACGGCGGCCTGGCTTTGTTCGCAGCAGAACGATCCGTGTTCGTTCGGGTCGGACTGCAAGCCCCAGTTTGGGTCGGCGCAGACACCAATGGGTGGGAGGTCACTGCCGCAGTCGGTATTCGCTAAGGGCAACGCAGTATTGGATATCTGGGGCGAGAGAGGAGAATGTGGTGGAACTTTTAGAATATCTGTTCCGGGGTGGGAAAGGGGGCATACGATCAGGATAGCAGTAGGTGTATCCCGTGTTGAAGCATGTGTATTCGCTAGGGCAGCAGGCAAACTCGTTGGAGTCGGAGACGCTGCTGCAGTTATTAGTACCGATGGGGAATTGGTCAGGTCCCATCGCTAGGGTGTAGCCTATACGTTGTTCATTGAACGTTAGATGTATGACTAGGAATTCAGCCGAGTGACGGCCTGTGGGAACAGGGATGTCGAGCTTACCTCCCAAGAAGGCGAGGCGAGGTTCAAGAGGATGGGCGACCGGCTTGCCAAGGTGGTAGGCAGTTGCGACGGCGCAGAAGAGGGAGAGAAGAGGGATAGGGACTGTGCTCAGAGGCGAAAGAGCCATGTTTGCCGAAAAAGCAGCGACGAAGAACAGAAGATGTTCGATACGGGGGGGAAACGTAGGATAACTATAATGAGCCTGACAGCCGACCAGACGTCCGGCGACAGGTAATCGTCAAATCGGTGTTTGGGCTTCGGAGGTTGTCCGTACAAGTTTTGACGGCGAGCGAACTCGATCAAAATCTCAGATCTCGCCAAGGACGGTCAGCGGCAAGCCAGGCGATATAAGTAAGCCTCATACCCCGAATCACCTGACCCCGCCCTCTCGCGAAACAGGGAGTCATGCCTCGTATAGGGGAAGAAACGAGGGAAGCCGTTTATGTGTTAACGGGGGCAGGGTGCTGTGGCCAGCGCAAAGATTCAAAAGGTGATAATAAGCGAGGGTGTAGACCATCTCGCGAATGACCACGTCCGATCAAGCTTTGCGAAGCTTTGTGGTGTTAGCGCCGAAAGACTTGGCAGGTTTAACGAAGCCGAAATTGATTGGTGTTTCTTATTTTATCTGATCTCTCTCTCTCTTCTCTCTCTTCCATCCTTACCGGGCCCCTCTCTCTCTGGCTGGCCAAGGTCGCATGGCTGTGTGCACTATAAGGATGTGTATTCTAAAATGTGCCGCCGCGATGGAGGCTGTGCTTACCGCAACGCATACTTCTAGTTGAGTTGAGCGAAAAAGGAAATTAGCGACTTGGGCTCGCTGAAGGTTGGAGGTCAATGGCGGTGTAGGCTTGGGAAGGGTGATAGGCTCACTCTGCAGCTTTTCGTATTCTAACGAAGTTTTAATTTGCTGGTGATGGTTGTGGCATTCCCCGTGCTACAGAATTGAAAAGGTGGTGGATTATGCCGTAAGATGGCGACAGAATGGGTCCGATTCGTGGGAAGTCTCTGTCGCGTCCGTTGCGCCTCGACTGGTTCATCCATACATCAAGAATTAGGTACAGCAATTGTCCGATTATAGAACGCTGCAGTTCAGGCTTAGCTCGCAGAGAGTGAGCACGCTTTTAGAATATCACCCGACAGATAAGCCAGATCCTGGATCAAAGGATCATTGCGCAACGTCATTAAATCTCAAATGTTTGAAAGTCGGCGTTTCATAAATTGCTGGGGTAATCAGCCTTCTACCGGGGTATTACGGAGAAGTGATAAGTCTTGATACTGTCACGTGGAAACGGGATACCAATGATACCAAACGGAAGTTTCCTACTCCGCGAAAGCCTATAGGGCTGCGTGTACAGGTCGTCAGGCATTAACCGGACAAGAGCAGCTTGCCTCGTGTAGCCAAGGAGAGGCGTTAGAATTAAACGCCCAATGCGACGCGCAGTAGATAGAATATGACAACCTCTATAATTGATAGGCTACAGGCGTGCGAAAGAACTAGATAGGAGGCCCAAGACCGACTGCGAATCTTACAAGCAGCGCAATACAAATTACCTCATCTCTCGGCGGCTTCAGACCTTAAAACAGCACCCCCCTTGCTCCCAGAGTAATTATTTCCTCTGCCTAACTTGGAAGTCCCCTTGACTACCGTCCACCCCGCCATCCTGAATGTATACGCAGTTGGCAACTGTTGTAGAATCGACTAAGTACGAGAGCGAAAGCTAGGTAAGGAACAACTGTATTTGAAAGCGACAACTAACTAATTCTACATAGGATTTTACCTGGCCTTATATATTGATGCCGGTATTGCTCAGGCCCTCGGAAGCATCATTGAGGATGTCCGGATAGTAAACTTCCGGGCATGATTATGCCCGGATATGACTGATTCCGACGGCAGCACTGCTTCCGAACAATGTGCAGGCACCAATCACAACAGCAACAAAGAGTGATTAGAACTCGATTATCCTACTTGGTGTATGGGACTTGGGGTCGCCCTAAGAGTGTTCGGGCAAGTTAGCAGGCTAGAATGGCATATGGCCAAAGCCAAACGAGGAAAACTAGAGAAATTCAATGCGAACCCGAGCCCTCGCCCTTTCCATTATTCAAGTACTGTTTCGCCAACCTCTCCTTTTCCTCCTGTGGCATCTGTACCAATCAACTCGGAGGCTGGATACCAGTGTTGGATTATGCCTCTCCGCTGTGGCGAGCTGCTAGGCAGCCGGGTGCGTGCGCTGCCGCCTGGCCGAGAAGGTTGCCTATAGGCAACCAATATGGCAATGACGAAGTCACTGCGAAGTCATTCTTTTGGATTAATACCTATTCCCTTTGTAACAGTGCCTATTCTAAGGCACTAAGAACAGGCCACAAGGCCTCACACAGGCTCTCTATAAAAGAGGTCTTTACCCGCTCATTAGTTAGTATCTATTCTATGTCGCACTTAATACACTCGTTCTCCACTCCTAGCTTTGTGTTATATGACCCCGTGCCACCTATTACTAACAACCAGTCTGCTCATTGATGGTTGATAACAGCGGCGGGAGTGTCTGGAACAGATTGCGGATAGGAGCCGCGGTATCCATAGATCCCTCTCCCTACGCGCCAGTGTTCCAGATGCTGATCTTGGGCTGCAGCCCGTTAATAGCTTGGGCGTTGGCTTTGGCGAGCTTCTCATAAGTACCGTCTTGGATCATGAGGTATTGCATAAGACCCTGAGGACCGCCGAAAACGTTGGCGAGATGACCGTAGGCTTGGGCGAGTTCAGCGATACCTTCAGGCTCCTTCTTTTTGGGGTAGAAGGCTACTTCGGCTTCCTTTTGCTTGCGGAAGTCTGTTCATAAGACATTTATTTTGTCTCCGGCAAAAAGAGAGGTGACACATGTTACTTACTTGCAGCTTCGGCGTCCTTTTGGACCTTGTAGGCATTACTATCTGCCCCTTTGGCTAGCGAGTAATACTGAGCATCAGCGGTCTTGCCCTGAGCATAAGCCGTAGCATCAGCTCCTTTGATTTGCGCATAGTACTGAGCATCAGCGTTCTGCATCGAAGTCTCCTTTGCAATCTTAGACTTCACGACGACAGAAGCTCTCTGCCGTTCAAGTTCCATGTCTGTGCGCTTCGTCTCGACTTCCTTCTGCATCTCCGCATCTCTCTGCTCGGCCATACGCTTCGCTTTAAGCTCGGCGAGATTAATGTGCATGTCGAGTTCGGTTCTCTTGGTCGCAAGTCGAGCTTCAGCTACGGCCTTCTCCCCTTGACGTTCAGTCTCGAGCACGGCAGTTGCGGCATCGATCTTGGGGGTTTCCTGCTTGGTGCGGCCTTGCTTCTCCATCTCGCCAATGCCACCACGCATGCGGGCCTCGGCCACATCAACCTCACCTTGATTGAGAGCACCTTCGTGGGCCTTTCGGCTCAGATACGCAAAGTACTCGCCCCCCGGGATACCCTGGAGCTCCTTGATATTGGCTTTGTAGCTGGGCGGGGGTCAAAAACTTTAAGGCAGCCACAGCAAAAAGTGGTAGTGACTCACAGGAAATAGTCCGGGGCAGTCGAATTCGACTGAGTGTACTAAACGGTTTCGACTACCGAGTTCGACTGCCCAGCTCCAAGCCGGCATGGCCATCACCACGCAGCTCTGTGTTCCTTGGACCTAGGTCGTTGATTATGATGGGCGTAGTTTTGGGTCCTGTACTACTCCTTGAGAGACTCCTGGAAGATTTCACGAGTACCTGCTTTGACCATAGACAAAAGTGCTTTCCTTTCGAGCGTAAAAGGCCATCATGGGTGCCCTGTTCAACTCTCTAGCCGTCCTTGACGACTAGAATAAGGTCGGCGTTCATTATCGTCGAGAGTCAGTGACTGTAAGTAGTTAGGAATACTATGGCCTGCCTTGATAAAGAATATAACTTACGCAACCACAAAAGTAGTACGGCCCTTTTTCAATTCAATTAGCGCTTCCTGTATGCACGATCCGGTTTCTGTATCTACCATACTTGTAGCTTCATCTAACAGAGTAATTTTGGAGTTTTTCAGGATTGCGCGAGCAATAGACACCTGCCTTTATCAGCAAGAAGGCACACTGGGGATTGAACAGATCAACACACTCTCTGAAGCTCCACCCGAGAGTTTGACGCCGTGCTCACCAACCTTCGAATCGTACTTGTCAGGAAATGACTCTCTCTTGTCATATATGGCGACCGCTTTACAGGCATCCAGACCTCTGCATTACGCATTAGATTGGATTTGCTAAGCCCCAAGGTACGCTTTAGTTACCTGACATTGTCGCGTTAAGCTTAGCATAACGAAGGTTTTCAAAGATGCTGTCGTTGAACAGTTGTGGGTCCTAATTATGGTGAGTAAGAATACCAAAAGAACTAAGTAGGGATTGAAAATCACCTGTGGAACGGCTTCTATATTTTCACGCAGGCTCGATAATGTCACATCTCGGATGTCTTGGCCGCCGATTATGATTCTACCATTACTTACGCCGTAAAATCTAAAAATCAACTTTAAGATAGTAGTTTGCCATCACCAGTTTCTCCGACGAGGGCAACTGTTGTTCCTGGCGCAACACGGAATGATACATCCATCAAGGTTGGTTTGCGAGGATCGTATGAAAAGCTGACATTTTGGAACTCAACACCCGCATCGTCCAGGTGGAGATTCACAGCATCTTCCTTATCTTTGAGGCTGGGCTTCGTCTGAAAGAGCTCTAAGAGACGCTCCGCATCAAGCATCTGACCTGCCACTCTACGATAGAAGTTGGCGAAGAAGGTCAGGGGAATTTTATCTAAGTTAGCAGTAATTGTGAAAGTGCCGATGGTTCTTACTTGAAAGTTGTGCCCAGTACGTCAAGAGAGTCACGAAGCTTCCTACTGGTCTGATGCCATGTGTTACTTGATAGACAGCAATGAAACATGCCACAAGAAGTCCCAATGTGAAGATTAAGCTCTGCACCCCGAAAAGGAAGTAGGTAGTGACCTGCCATCTCCGCTCAAACTTCTGATGAAGCTCGACGGCTAAAAAATTGTAAGATGCGTCACACCTGTTTTCCAAGAAGGGTATTTCACACCTGCCCAGTATCTCTGCTCTTGATATGGAATTCGATTAAAATACCTTTACGTCTGTTAGCAGTGGAATGGCAATAGGTGCGACGTCAAACGTTCACTAACAGTTGTCCAACTACCCATCGATTCGTACAAAACGTGATACTCATTCCGGGATGTATTTCGGTAGGCTCAGCGAACTTCGCGGCTTACTTCGGGGCAGTCGAATTCGGCAGTCGTTTACAACAGTCGAGTTCGACTGCCCGCAAGGATGCGAAACTTCGGGGGCGAGTGGTTCGAGAGAGGACGGCAAATCAATGCATATAGACTACGTAAACTATATAGGAAATTGAGGAAATTCATTACCAGCAATCTGATTACAATGGGTGAGCAACATGGATAGTCTCTGCCTCCTCTCGGCCTTCAACAATCTCAGCTGCAACACGGCGCCTTGTCTGACGTCGGGTGCGCAAAGCCAATTCCGCTGCTTCTGCTCTTACTTGAGCTCGAGTTCTAGCTTCTATTTGCCTTTCCTGTCGTTCGGAAGATTCTGCCCCAGTAAGCGCTCGCTTTCTAGTACTTCCCTTCTTTTTCTTTTGTTGAAGGTTAGTTCTCTCGGAACCT
>JAJDMX020000355.1:0-40424 GCA_022345685.2 Nothomitra cinnamomea | reverse complement strand
TTGATGACGCTCCTTAGACGTCCATCAAGCTCAACCTTGGCGTCCAGTATATTTTCGACGACTCGTGGTAACAAACCACCACCAACAAGTCGTATCAAGTTCCTCGGATTGAACAGGTTGCCTCGCTCTCGGATTTCCCAGAAAGTGTTTGTGGCGCGGGAGAAGTCGAAGGAAATCTCAGGGGTGACGAATTCAATATCAAATGCAACAATCTGTGACTTTAAGATGAGCAGATGCTTGATGAGGAATAACTGCCCGTCTGTGGGGCTTGATTTGGTCGAAATCTGAGAGGCAGCCTGATGAAGAGAGACTGTTGTAAGGTGGACGATCTGGTGAGCGAGATCGTCAAAAACGGAAGACTATAACTCGCAAATATAAGCACTACAACCCCTTGGCCTAGAACACTGCGAGGACCTACGTTCACTAGACGATATATCTTACTCAACAGCCAGATGGCCTTTCGCAATGTAGGATACCACCCTTCAAACACGGCTTCTGTATCAAAGCCCCACCTATTATCCTTCTCCTCCATATCACCATCATCTTCAACGACCCTTGGAGTTTTTGGTATCGGTGTCGCTGGAGCCATTGGAGCTGCTACGGAGCCCTTTCTACCATGAGTGCGCGGCTCGCTGGTCCTTGTGCCAGACAGAGACACCCGCCGATTTCGAGCGGGGTAGTCCAGATCCTTCGGCTTAGGGGTGAATTTCTCGATCTCATCTCTCAAGATGGCCTGAGCTCGAAAGACCAAGCGAGTTTGAGTGTCCTCTAGAGCTGGTTGTATCAACGTCGAAAAGTCTAATTCGTCGGCCTCGCCCTGATCTTGATCATCTTCGGGATCTCGCATATATCTTGTTTGCAGTAGCGTGCATAATTCGCAAAGCTTAATGAGCTTGTTCTCATGAATGATCTTTGGCCGGAGGTGGTCGTATAGAGGCTCGCAGACAGACTCCAAAAAGTCGTATAGACTGTCTTCTCTGTCGAACCACTCCCTCCATAATTCCCATTCATCCATGCAGACGCCGCGGATGTAACCAATACTGCTTCTTGCAAAAGCAACAAGGTCCTTCGAAGTGCTCGGAACCATGGCGATTTCGGCAATCTTCTTCCTCACCAGAGGAATGACAAGTTTGCCCCTTGTCGCGGAATAATTCTGGTAGAGCTCGTTCATGAGACTTTGGTATTCAGTTTCGCCGCCGGCATCTGCCCCCTGACCTGACACTGCTCGTTTCTGAATCTCCCGTCCGACCTGTTTGAGCTCCGATGCACCAACACGAAACTTGGCGTACAATAGGGCAGACATGGTGGTATCGTTCAGTTGCCGGTCCGCAATACGCTTGGTGACATCTGCCGTAATTTCCCGCAATGACGAGACAAAATGCACGCGAATTAACGTGAGTCCCCGGGTAAGAAGAAGGCGGTAGCGAGAACGGTAAGTTTGGGCGTCATGCTGATTGGGCTGTAATGAAGTTAGCGGGTAGCCATAAAATCCGGGGCTCATATGGCTTTACGTGAGACTCCAGATACGCAAGACATTTATCGAGCGCAGCCAGCATTTCCGAATACTCCTTCCCACGAACGAAGCTTCCTGCACCAGGTGCATTGAGCCGGCGGGTAACTGGCTCGAGCTTGTTGTAATATTGTAGGTTTTCTCCTATATCGTCCGCTAACTTGGATATGCGCTTTTGTTCTGAGATAAGATCCTCACATTGTGCTTGGAAGGCTGTGGTTTGAGCTTCAACGGACTTGAATGACGCGGACAGAGAACTGAGAAGCTCAAGGCTTGAAGACGTGCTTGTAAGGAGAGAATCAAGGTGAGATTCGGCCATAAGTAGTTGGTCGTGATATATTCTGTATGTGTACGGTTAGTTGACTGCACACGAGGGCTTAAAGAGGAAACAGTTTTGTGCGACTTTATGGAGTTTGTGGCTCACCGGTATTCTTCATGGCTAGCATCTCCCAGCTCATGTTCAATTCCCTGAAACCAGTCGGCAAAGTCTAGTTCTGTTTCAATCTCACTTATCTGGCCGCCTTTGCTGGAAGAACCCTCCGCTAGATCTTTTCTCAATTGTGCTTTAACAACATCGTAGAAATCGCTGTAGGACTTTGCTCTCCGAGCCACGGTCGCTGGGGGAGGTCCGCTAGAACTCTCTGGCTCCTCAGGAATATCTGCAATATCCTCACTCTGAGCGGTACCCTTTTCACTGCGTTCCTGAGGCACATATCAACACATATTCATAGACCCACTGTGAGTGTTTGCTCACATTAGGCTGCTTCAATAGCGACTCTCGTCGACGATGCTTGGATATTCCAGACTTGTCTTCTTGAGGTTGAGAACTAGGTACAAAAGCATTGTACCACGAGTCCTCATACATAGTGGCCAATTGCTCAGACTCTGAGTCCCGACGTTGACGTCTCCAGCAGTAGAGCACAACGGTTCAATTTGACAACGACGTAACGTGCTATTCCAAATCTGTCTTACGTGCGCTGCGGCTCTGCCAATAATAAGCGCGTTAAACGCGGGGAAGACACATTACGTCCTTGACGAGATAATTGACTTTCGTAGCAACATAATTAACCCCACCCGATCCAGGAGTGTGGGACAAGGAGAGATACGCATTTGAGAGTGTAGGCATGTTGATCAGGTCCAGATTTTGCAATATCTCCATTTTAGATCCAGATATCCGCCATGTTCAGCGCTCGGGTTAGTCGCAGAGTCTTTTCGGAGCTCTACAAGGGATCGCAGAGGTCACGACATGCTCAGTATTTCCAATTGCGGCGGGTGAGCGGTAGGCCTGAACCACCGAGGGGCAAGGTTAATAAACGGGAGCTATTGATTCGCACATTCACAATAGGTCTCATTTCAGGGCTTGCAGCAGCAATCTTTGTTGGAGCAACGCATGCACATGCGGAGTCGCCAGAATCAAGAGCGCCAAAAACAAAGAAAGAGATATTAGCCACCAAGGAAGAAGTCAGAGATCAGATAAGCTCTCAGCATTTACAGGTGAAGAGGAGTTGGGAGAATCCTGGCGTATATGCGTGGGGTTCGAACTCTGGAAGGGTAGCAGCGCCAGACTCGGACGAGGATGTAATCAAAACTCCACGACGTATATCCTTTTTTGACGGAGTCCTACTTCGAGACATAAAACTGGACAGGAATTTTGGTGCTGCTATAAGCGAAAAGGGCGATCTGCTTCAATGGGGTACTGGCTATTCTAAAGAGTCATCGCAACCCAAGGCAACTTTGACAGGAAAGGATCTCGTTTCTCTCTCGGTGTCACGAGACCGCATCATTGGATTATCATCCAATGGAACAGTCTATTCTATTCCCGTTTCTAAGGAAGACCAGCTGACCGGCCCAAAGTCAACTGAAGGAACGTGGATTCCTTTCTGGTCGAATCCATCCGAAATAAGTTATCGACTTACCAAACCAAAAGAATCTCAATGGGGCGAGAAAATCTCTGCTATTAGCGGAGGACTCGATCATGTCCTATTATTGACATCGAAGGGACGATTGTTTTCTGCTGCTGCTAGCGGCGAAGAGTTCCCTTCTAAAGGTCAACTAGGTGTTCCTGGGCTTACCTGGAACACGCGCCCTGAAGGTCCCTACGACCAGCTGCATGAAATTACCACACTCCGCGGCTTTGAGATCGTAAAGATTGCGGCGGGCGACTACCATTCTCTTGCTCTCGATAGAGACGGCCGCATCTTCGCCTTTGGTGACAACTCTCTCGGCCAATTAGGTTTTGATTACAACCCCGAAGCCTCAACCATCGATGCTCCATCTCTCCTACCAATCCAGCGTCTCTACCAAGGCATGAAGTTGGCTCCAAAAGCCACAGACATTGCTGCCGGTGGTTCAAACAGCTTCTTCACCTTTGAGACTACTAGTATCGCTGGCCAAATCGAGGATCCCCGATCGCGCGACCTCGGCCGTGTAACAGCCGACGCCTTTAGCTGTGGTCAAGGAATCTTCGGTAGTCTCGGCAACGGCCGCTGGACCCACGTTCAGGGCACTCCCACAAAGATCAAGTCCCTCAGCGGGATGTTCGAGTGGGATGAAAAAGCCAACCGAGTTGTGCCCATCCGCTTGGCACATATTTCCGTCGGTGCAACGCATGTCTCAGCAGTCATGGCCAACCTCACGCATGTTGGCGCAAGTGCCAAAGGATCCAAACATGACACTAACTACGGCGCGGATGTGCTATGGTGGGGCGGTAATGAGTTCTATCAGCTCGGCACAGGGAAACGAAATAATATGAATGTGCCCAGTTACATTTTTCCGCTGGACCTGGATGCGGGTAAGGAGAAAAGCCGACGGGAGGAGCACCGCTTTCAAATCACCCCGAAGAAACGGGTAAATGTTAATGGACGAAATGTAGACATTGAGCAGAGAGTCGAATGCGGAAGAAATGTGACGGCGGTTTATTCCGGGGTTTGACCTGGATGTTTATGCAATTCGCTGTATTTTATCGGCCTGCGCCAATATTGGAGCGCAGGTATTCACCCTCTCTATTTTTGCTCTACTTAAACGGGCACACTCCATGATACTGTATCATATAAGAACTATCGTAATCATTTTGGCGGAGATTCCATCGACAAGGCACATGCACCGCCCCATATTCACGCGGAGACCAAATTATATATGCTGTTGTATCCTATTATACAGTTGTGAACAATCTCTCAAACGACCTTAACCGAGACATATGACAACGAAATTGCGATTTTCGTGATCACCCGAGTTGGCCGAGAAACGTGTGCGATTTGCGTGTGCCTATTTTGACGGCTACAGCGTTTGATCGTCATATCGATCAGGGGTCATGTCGAACTGGAGGCCCTACCACGAACTCGGGTTTAGCTTGAAGGATCTGTGATTCTTCATGCTCGGGCAAAACACTTTGACAAACAACTGGAATTACTATCACAACTTAGAAGCCCGTGACTGTGATTGCATGCGAACCTTGCACACAGGGGAGGTGGCCTAGATGGAAGAACCCCCCAACGGCTTGAACCATCTTAACTGGTCGATTGTTAGCTTTTTCCTGTGCCGTCGTCGAGGAGAAACTGCACGCGAACAGACCCCATCTCCATCACCCCATCAAGAGCAACAGTGCAGGCTAATTGGTCCCGCGGGAGCAACACCCGTTCTGGTGGACGAAAACAGCCTTCTGATTCGGCCTGGCGGTTTTGCCTTGGGCTTATGCGTAGGGACGGCATGCGCCACTCGCAGCCCCTGTATAGCACCCGCGAGGGGACCACGGAACGTTTCATGTTGATTTGAACCTGGGGTCTGCCCTGTCAATCCGTCATGAGTCTGTGATTCCTTCTCCACGATGGACAAGAACACAGGGGAATTCTTCTGGAAGATGATAGCTGCAAGACACAAGTCAGGAGTACATAATCAATCGGTCACTCAATCGCACTACCAAGCTAACTGAGGCCAAACCTTGTGTGTGCTTATACTCTACACTAAGACCCGAGACAATGTCTCTAGATACTGACTAGTACGGAGTAATGGAATGAGGTATCTCGTGCTGAGCTCCTGTGCAACTGCCCGCTTTTGTGCCCTTCTTGTTGCTTGGGGATAGGTGCCTTGCGCGGTTTGTTGCGATACCGGGTAACAACGACTGGGATTTTCCTTTAGCATCCCACAGACACAAACATTCCCGCATCCCCACCCATCATCGCGCAACACAGGGGTCATCCTCGTTGCAGTCCAGGTGAGCTTTCTCGCAACTGCCTGAGCCTACGCTTAAGGTTGCTCTGAGAATGTGGGACTCGTACAAGTGCCGTTTGGGATCTGGGTAGTGGACAGTAGTGCGAAGTGAGGTGCCTGATTGAGTTTGTTCTTCGTCATACCATCTCAGTCTCATCTCCTTCTCTTCTCCTTCGCAACATGCGCAATTGAGTAAAAGCGACTCAGATTCCGAGCACGCATATCAGCATCTTGTTCTGGAGAGCTAACCTGTACCCGTGACGCACGTCCCTTGTATTGAAACGGAATCCGTCCCGCAGCTCAAGGCCAACAACTTAAATACACCTAAAAAGAAAAGAACAAGCCAACAAAAGCGGAAACGGAAACGGCAGACTAGACGAAGTCTACACCCGCACGGACGAGCCGCGCCTCTTTTCCTCCCAGGTATTCGCGTAGAATAGCCATATATACGGAGCTTTTCCTGCAGCTCTTACGGGTTGTGGATTTGGTAAACTTTCTAGAGGCGAACGGCATAGACATTTCGGGTTTGGAATAGATGATAGGCTCTTTAGACTAGATGGACGACCGGATGATGGATGGGAGTGATCGGATATCGATTACAGTGTGTGGAGATGGTGGATGTGGTATGCGAATGCTGTTCCTTTGAGTTGGGAGAGAAGTCGTTACAGAACGAATGGGGAAGAGAGGCGGTGGACTTGGGCTAATGGTGGGCTTTCTTGTTAGGAAAATCGTCTATAACTTTGCGATTAGTGCGGAGTGAATGGACGCATGAGTGAGTCTTCTCCACGTTCTTGTTCTGTATGCGATGGAACGCCATCGTTGAGTCGAACAAGGAGGCTGATGATATCAATCGAAAAGATATGATCCCACAATTGGTAACACCATTCTTCCAAGAATCCCGAACCTCTAGTAATACCACAGTTAAAGCCCAACACCTAACGTCCGCGTAGAAGACAGCTACTCAGTGACCCGCACCGTCGATGGCCTCACCTACCAACTTTCCCTAACAGACACCGCCGGTCAAGAAGAATATCGCGGACTCTGGGCCTCCTCAAACCTGCGCTCCGATGCATTCCTCCTCGTCTACGATATCACGAACCCCAACTCTCTCGACGCATTATCACACTTTATGTCTCTAATAGACATAGAAGCTGAGTCGCGCGCCGATAACAACGAAGTCCCACCAGTAAAATTTGTGGCAGGTAATAAATGTGATTTGGCGGGGAATAGACAGGTTAGGAGCCAAACAGGACTGGAATGGGCGAGGAGACATGGTTGCGGCTTTATGGAGACAAGCGCAAGGAATGTGGTTAATATCGAGGAGACGTTTGCGCGTTCGTGGTCATCTTTTCAGTTACTTACACTCTGAGCCATGTCCTGACATTCAAAGGATAGTTCTCGTCCGCCGAGTCGTGGAGCAGCGCCGCTTACATGCCGCACAAGCAGCGGGGCTGTATAACCCATACCAGACAGACACAGCGAATAAGACGCAACCGCTGGGCCCACTTGCTGAGAAAGGCCAGGGATCAGGAAGCGCGGGGCTCGGGAGTGTTGATCTAGAAAAAGGTGATGGAAAGAAGGCGAAAAGAGGACGGTTTTGGAGAAAGTTGAAGTGTTGGTAGAGCCATGTTTCACGTGTCTCGGTGATGTTTTCTTTTCCTACATCTCTGTTTATTATGTGTACGATAATGGGGATAGTAGGCGAGGGGGTTGTTTGGGATGGTGGATTTGCGCTTTTTGTTTCTGGTAACGTTTACTGTCTACGCTCCAGTACTGTTGTCATGTCCTTACCGACTTGTCTTCACTGGGTTGGTGTAAGGTGGGTTTTCCAATCATGGCGCTCTCTCCATTGCTATGTCCTATTTTTCTCCATTCTATAAACTCAGCGCAAGCTCAAAATTAAACCACTACCATCTTGTTTTTTTCTTATAACTTCTAGTCCGTCAATGCCTTTTCACCCCCTCTCTTAGCTTTCTGCTTTGTATACTACCTCCGTTTCTCTTATATCTTATACCCACTCTGGCCTTTACTTCACGCCAGATTTCATTTGTCGATTTTCACCGTTTCGTTTGGCTTGTGGGCTATCGAGAAAAGGCAAAGGGTATACATATCTAAAGTATATACATACATGAAATAAGGGCGGCGGCTACAAGCTGCCTATGCCGTCATTCCCTCGCCATACCGAGTCATTCCATTGGAGCGTCAAGTTGTACCGGAGCTCCTCAATGGACTTAAGGCCCTCACTCCCTCCTAGATTACTTCATGGTCGTGAATTGCAATAAAGTGATGCTCTAGCTTCGGATCCCTCCCCCCTGTCAAGGCTTCCTACACCCTTCAGCTTCCTTTACGCAATAAATTGCAAGTCTCGATGAAATTCATGCCACATTTTCGACCCCACCAAAATGTAGGTACCTCGTACGCGACTACTGATTGACCACACCAACAAGAACCATCCCTGAAATCATCCACGCGAAGCAAGTAGGTCGAGAAAAAGGTCCGGTTTATTATCTTTCCTATCTCGGTGAGCCCATATCGCCCACCTTAAGGAATATAATGCTGCCGTATACGCGACCTGTTGGAGATCCTGCGATAACAGAAATCTTTGGCATAGTACTGTAAATGCTCATTTACCATCCTAATATACGCCAACTCTATATCAAATGCCACAAGCGCCCTTACATCCCCCTCTCCAGTCTCCCACTCCAACCCTATACCTCTCAAGCACGACTTCTCGCAGTTCCAGTGCCAACCTGTTGCTGCTCCTGCCGCTCTCTTTCCTCCCGCTCAGCGTTACCCCCTCGGTCCGTCTTCGTATTCAAAAACATCGTCAACAACCCTAGATCATAGCTCACTTTCAACCCACCCGCCACCACAAACGCGACCCAGAACCTCCCCCCACCCGCAAGCCACCCCGTGACCACCGGCCCTACACTCTGGCTCAAAGTCTTTCCGACATTCACGATGCCCATGACTGCCGTGCGTTCCTGCGGGAGCACGACAGCGGCGATGAAGGCGGATCGTGGAGCTTGGTCCATGGAGCCGAGGATGGAGCGGAGGATGAGGAGGAGGATTGTCCAGGGGAGGACAGTGGGGAAGGGGAAGAGGAGCAGGAAGATGGCGGAGGGAAGGTGGGTGAATACCATCTGTGGAAAGTGTGTTAGTGAGAGAGAGGTGTAAGTTTAGCAAATGGGGGCATACAGTTTTAACCAGCCCGATGCGTTTTGCTATAGCGGAAGCGAAGATGTTAGAGAATACAGCGAAGAGCTGTGCTACCGACATTATTGTCCCCAATAGGCCTTGCGGGGGGTGGAATTTGCGGTCGATGTAGAAGGTTATCAAGGAGCTATCATCCGTTAACTTCCTCTCCAGTTACCATATAAGTGGGATATCCCACTTACAAAGGAACCAAACCACTCGAAAACGAATCCACCGCGAACAGCGGCAGCAATTTCGCAAGAATAAGCCACGTATGCGTACTCATCTCTCCAAACCACCCCTTCTTCTCCTTCTTCTTCCGTTGCTCGTCTTCTTCCCGGATCCTCTCCGGGGTGGATCTTGTATCGTCCAGTAACGGTTGCGTTTCGTCGTCGTCTTCCACCGCCATGACGTCGGCGAGATCAATCTTCTTGACTACCTCACATTTGTCACTGAGACATAAAGCGAGACAAGTTTTAATGAGGCCGATGCAAGCGTAGGCCAAGAAGACGGCCCGATAGGCACGAATGGCGGAGAAGTGGCGTTGGTGAATTAGGTATTGGACACTCCAGCCGCAGGCGAGGGAACCGCAGGCTGTAGCGGCGGTGCCGGCGACGACGTACCAGGCGAAGATGTCGGTGCGGGCTTCTGGGGGGATCAGCTGGGAGAGTGTGGATTCCTCTATTGCGCGGAAGGATCCGATTTCGTTTCCACTGTTGAAGGATGGGGCGTTAGCATGAAGTTACGTGCTTCACTCCAAGAGGTGCGACTATAGTAATCGCCACAGACCACGAAGTACCCCAGCGCCTCCCCAACAGCTCTTCGAACCTAGCTTAGACTCCTATAAAAGGAAAACCGTATATCTAACACACCTCGGACTAATAACCCCCAGTACTGCCGCCGCCAAAAGCCACCAGTATCCCCCCATGGTCGCGAACACAACCCCACTCCCCGCCATCAACACACCACCTAACATCAGCACCCTCCTACGACCCAGCTGGTCCGCCACCAGCGTCAACAGCAAACTAATCCCCACGTCCCCGAGTAGAGTAAGAGTCATGAACAGTCCTATCTTCGTGTCACTGTGCCCCAGCACACTGAAATACAGCGCGAGGATCAGGGCCGAGGAACTAATCGCGAACATCCGTACGAAGCGGGACGCGAGAAGGAGGTGTGCGTCGACGGGAGCGCGGCGGAGGGTGAGGAGGCCGAGCTCGCGGTGGATCCATGCGCCCGCCGCCTTCATCCTGCTCGAGACGCGGGTAAGGAAGGGTTGAGGTTGCTCATGCTCGTGCTCGTGCTCGTCGTCCATCGTCGCCATTATCCCAATCAATGACTCCGCAGTAGAGGAAAGTATATATGAACTTCGGACGATCCTTCGGACGAACGGGAGGATGGTGCTCGGGGCCTTAAGAGCGGACTCGGATCTTAGACCTTGGAGCGGGGTACCACGGGGTGTGTGTGTGAATAAAACTTGGCCGCGCCGCGCTGCGTCCTCGTCCTTGTCTTAAACAAGCCAGATCCAGAACAATGCTTTTCCTTGCTTTTTTAGTTTACATACAGCAAGCACCCAGTATGTACATGGCCACTCTCTCTGGCAAGTGTGGGGGGTAGGTTTAGCTGTGGTGGGTGGAAGGTCGGGAGGGTGGCTTGCGTCGCTTTTTCCCGGGCGACGGGTGTGCAGGATGTAGGCAGGATGTAGGCAGGATGTCATCTGTGCAGCGTGCGTCGGCACGAACAGACAAGCTTTTCTGCCGTCCCACAGCGCCACAAGTGAGGTGTTGCGGGCATGTATGCGCGCCAAGAATCAATCCGCGATAAGGTAGGGCAGGTGAGAGTGGATCGAGAACGAGCAGGAGGGATGAAGGGGACGGGGTATGCACGCCTGACGGTAGGAGGTACCTGGATGGGCAGTATTTTGTTTATTGTTTCGGATACTTTTTGTTCATTCGTGATTGATTTTTTCGTATCGAACGGGTACCTGCACTAGTTAGTGCGCAATGGTTCGTCATTGATAAGGATTTTCCAGCTTCGGTAGGCCCGGGTTAGGGTTTCCCGCAAGCCACATAAAAGATACGATACGGAAAACAAGAAAGATCACGAAGAACAAATCTACCTCCACATATGGGAAGTGAACGCCCGCGGTACATGAAAAATATTCGTAAAAAAACCTACCCGAGACAAAAGGGCCTCAAAATATCAGAAAACAAACACCCAACCAAGGAGCACTTGCTCGCTCATTGCATTCTACCTCCCAAATCGTGCATATGTAGCTCAACCACTGTAAACTCTGGTAAGTTTGCACTCCTCACTCACTGCGCACTCCCGCCACCACGTACGAGCGATAATTGACCCCACAACAGCCTCAAGGCGATGCAAAAGACCGCAAAACTATTGCGATATATGGGATTCGCGTCATGCTGACAATTGAGGTAAACCCGTGGGAAAGCGCTCGCTAACTTGATTATAATCCCCAAATGAGACCCGTGCCACAGAACACACATGCCCGAGAGAGTGAGGGTTTTTCATTGACGCTAATCACCTTCTCAACCTTATGGATTGTGTATCTATACCAACAGGAAGCACCCCCGGGTAGTAGCTACGACTCTATAACTCACTTTCGCCAATGAGATCTTGTGAGAACAAGTGCAAGAACCTCCTTCCTATGACCTTTACAGGCTTTAAAAAGTACAGATGAAGTTACATGTGCATGCTCCGTAAACTCAAGATAACTCCATTACCCCTCCTAACCTTCGACTAGATAAAGGAACGTTCAATACCCCTTAAACATCGGCTTCCTTTTCTCCCGAAACGCCACAAGCGCCTCATCTCTATCTCTTGTCCCCACAACCCTCTCATACCACCTCTCCTCCGCTTCTCCCTCCCTCCCATCCTCCTCCCACCCCTCTTCCACAGCCGCCTTCCCCGCCCTCACCGCAAGCGGCGCTCCCTCCGCGATATCCCTCGCCAACTGCACCGCAACATCCAGAACTCTTTTCCTACTTACACTTTTCTCCTTCTCTTCCTCATCGGGTGTGACCTGGACTAACCGGTCCGCTAGGCCCCAGAAATACGCCTCCGTACCCGTGACCCGTCGCCCCGTTAACACCATATCCATAGCCCTAGCCACCCCGACAAGAGGCGGTAACCGGAATGTGCCTCCCGCACCGGGAATTATCCCGAGGCGCGTCTCAGGGAGGCTGAGCGTCGCGTTGCTACTCAGCACCCGGAGGTCGAGCGGGAGTGCGATCTCCAAGCCTCCTCCAAATGCCGGGGCAGCAATAGCTGCTATTGTCGGGATGGGGAGGTCCTGCATTTGAGAGAGTGTGCTTCGTAGTTTTGCGAGGAAAGCGGTCGTGTCTTCTTTTGTAAAGGTAGCGCGTTCCTGCACCTAAAATCAGCCAATTGCACTCCGCAACCCCTACAGCTCCAGTATCCAGACCTTCAAATCCGCACCCGCGCAAAAACACCCATCCACCTCGCTCGCCAGGATCATCACCCTTGTTGGTCCTTGCTCCCCTTCGTCATGTATATTCTGGACTTCCCGCGACAACTCGACTAGAAGGGCGCGGGAAATTGCGTTCCGCGCCGAGGGCCGATTCAGGGAGAGGACCTTTACTGACCCGGCGTGGGGCGCGGGGATGGATGTTACTTTTACTAGGGGTTCGACGGTGGAGTAGCACCGGTGGGTGGTGGGGAGTATGGCCGGGCGGAGGATAAGGAGAGGGCGGAGGATTGGACGGAGAGTCTGCATTTTGTGTGACCAGAAGGAAAGGCGCGCGGTTTAGAGAAGTGACTAAAGCTCAAGTTTGAGGTACAGGTAGATTAAATGGTGAATTGGGAAGCTGGGAGGAATTGAGGTTATGTAGAAATCACATAGCATCTTAGATGCAGTCTCCAAGAAATCTCGGCTATCGGCGGCGCCCAAAAAATCGGGAAAGGTCCACACAATCCCCACAGGGATTGAACGGCGTACTCATATCTCCAACTCTCCTAAAGCATTGACATGGCACCGCACATTGAGGGTTTGAAAATCTAGCACGAATTCCGTTATGAGTCTCACAACAAGTCACAGTTGGGGATCACCCAGTTACATATGCGCCTAGCCCATTGCAATGAACCGCAACCTTTACAGCCACGATGGTCACAGGTACGAAACACCACTAAGGCCATAACAAGCCGTTGCGAATGCGCCCATTCTCCAACAAGGCGCAACGTTCTATCGTGCATATTTTTTACGTAATTCGGTAGAATGAGGTGAGTGGTATCGAACGCACTTTTAAAATTTTTGAGGAGTTACACGACCTCCCAAGGCCCTTGAAGATCCTGTGAGGTGACCCAACTCACTTATAAAACTGCACGCAATAGGGGTCAAGAATATGAGCTAGAGAAGTTCTTCAGAATAAGCCTACCCTAGCATTACTTATTCCTCTACTTCTGACTCCTCCTTCTCCTCCTTCCATTCCCCATCCACAGCCACCTTCCCCTCCGCCACATTCCTAGCCTCCTGCTTCCTCCACAGCCCCGCCAAAAACTCCGCCGTCGACGCCTCTTCAATCCCCTTATCCTCCCTCTTCCTCAGGAACCTCGGGAACCTCAGACTCAGCCCTCTCTCATCACTAACTAGCCCAATCGCTGCCGTGTAAACTGGGCTTAGCGTGATATCCCCAAACGCCATCTCCCAGACCTCCTGCGGTTCGAACCAGACCTCTGGCTCCGGACCTTTATACTCAATATACCCCGGGCGAGAAATCACATTCTCTGAGTCCTCATCATATTTCTCCCTACTCTCGATATAAAACTTATCCGTAAACCCGGAAATGCATTTACACACTGCCTCCAAACTCCCCGTCTCTGGATTGCGAACAGCGAGGAGGACCGGGGACCACCATTTCAACTTGCGCCCCTGGCCGTGCCAGCCCGCGACCGGGATTAGGTCTAGGGTGTCGGCGGCGGCGTGATAGTCCTTTTTGACTTTGAGCCAGGAGTCGAGGCGTTTGTCAGGTTCGTAGGTTGCGAGGAGGGCTTTGCGGCGGGTGGATTTTTCCTTTTCTTTGTCGGCAGTAGATGCTTTAAACTTTCCGTTCTTTTTGGTATTTGCAGGAAGGATTAAAAGCTTTGAGGGCTGATTGTCCTTCGTCTCAATGTCCTCACCAGTGGCCCGTAAAGCTGGATCAGTTAGATTATCGAGAACCTTGACCATGATACCCTCGCACTTGACGTCAGTGGCTGATTTGAAGAACTCCAGGATTGTATCCGAGTCAGCCGAGGTTGCGTCAATGCTCTCCACCCAGGTAAACTGCCTAGGAACCTCAATGAAGAGACTTCGTAGCAGTTCTCGCCTCTCTCGGAATGGCCGATTCAGGAGCTCCTCTCCGTTCAGATACATAAGATCAAAAGCGAACATGCAGACATCGATCTTCACACTTCCGATAAGGACGTCCTTTCTACCCCTATTTGATAGGGTCTGAAAGGTCTTTAGATTCCCAGATTCTCGATCAATGGCCACGACTTCTCCTTCTATAATGAAGCTGCTGACGCCTTCTCCTCGAATCTGTGGCACAAGCGCAACCAGGTCCGGATATTTGTCCGTCATCAGTTCCAGATGCCTAGAAAATATGGACACCTTGACTCGCTCATCGCAGTGTATCTGAGCGCGCTGACCATCATACTTGTACTCGCAGGTGAAATTCCTACCTTGTAGCTTCGTGAGCATATCCCCTAGATCTCGGGTGATACTGCCCAACATCGGCCGAAGGGGTATATGTAACTTGAGTCCACATCGTAATAGTAATTCATCTGAGATTCCCACCTCAAACAAGCATGGGATCAGGTCGTTGTAATCAGGATGTCTAGCGAAGCAAGCCTTTACTATTTCCTCCGCTTTTGAAAGGATTTCTGCAAGTCCTTCTTTGGAGAGAGATGCTAGTTCAGATTGTGATTGAATAGGATATTGACCAGTTGGCGAACGAGACATCAAAAACGCTCGAGAAAGAGCTATAAGCATAGTTGTCTTCACAGCACCAATCCTAAGCTATCCATTATAAGTTAAGAGCCACGTAAACAATAAAGAGATTAAAGCTTACATGTTGCACCAATGTCCTCACAATATATCTGCTCTCTTCCCCACCTCGGGCATCTTGGAGTAACCGGTCAACGATTCGCTGTTTGACCTCCTGGCTCCCTGCTCCCTTGCTATTCGCAATCTTTACAAGAGATTGGTAAACACCTTTTATCGTTAGTGGCTTCGGTTTCCGCAGTGTAAAACTCTGCCTCTTCTTTGCTTCGAAAGCAACATCCCCAGCATCACCATGTTTGTTGTAGATGGTTTTCAACGACTGGCTATCCAAACCGCAAACCTTCTTGAGAGCTTTCGAGATAGCAGATCCTCCGAGGCCCAGTTCAAGGGACACATAAGGTGGAGCTATAGAGTTTGTTGCGAGCCAAACCTAAAAACATGGAATATGTAATAAGCAGATGTGGACTATTCGGTTAGAAAACAGTAGGCAAAAACCGCGCATTTATTATAAGGTCTCAAGCTGGAAGAAAGGAGAAAATATACAGTCAGTGGATAAAACTGCTGGCCCAAGGGAAAACCTTGCCGAGATCTGTACGGCCAATCTAGTTTATAGGACAGAAGATTTAAAATGTCAATACTAAGGCAAGATCCAACAATAGAAGTCTTTTGTATCTCGAAGAAACGGTAAAAATTAAAAAATTTAACCTACGGATTCAAGTAGACTTCCTGGATCCCCTTCGATCATTACCCTCAAGAAATTGGCCAATGTGTTCACAATCTTGATTCTACTTCGAGTGCTGTTGACCAAGACGAAGCACCTTGTTAGAAGAGCATATGATGAATTCTCGCCCTCAGTAGCCCAGTACTTCTGTAGTTCCCCAACATATTTCTGCGGATCGAACGTAAGTGGATCTTCATCGAAAGGGATGCTAGAAGCTATTCCATCCTCAGCGGACAAAGTTGACTGGAGGCCAAGTGTTGCCTTCTGGGGCGTCCTTAAGACAGGGTCCGGTTTTGACTCAGTCGGAGAAAGGAGCTCTCGGCCAGGTACGACATTGTTTCCCATCTCACCTTTTCGATCTGCTTTGTCATTTTTTGGTTCTGTAGATCTAGATGGCGTGTTGGTAAATGAAGTTTGTTTTGTTGTTTGCTTCTCTTCCTTCTCCCACCGTTCCTGTAACTGACGAGCTACCTCTTCATCTGTCAAATTTGCTCTGCCATCTAAGATACTCTGACCGTGATCCTCGCCCACCCGCGTCCCGTTCTCAGAAGAATGCAGCCATTTCTTATTGTTCTTTCTAATTCCATTCTTCTGTTTTGCAAAGAAATAGTCCAAATTCCGAGTCACCGTTTGAGATGACTCGTGGCTGTTCTTCTTTCTCCTCTTTGCAGGACTCGCCATGTCGCCTCAATCCCGCTCGAGTTGAGATACCGTTGTGCTATCGGGCCATGGTTGAGTGTTTGTAATGTTTGTTTATCGCCTATCTAGGCGTCATCTGAACACAGGTTCGCGGAGCCGCATGCCAAGCAGCCAGTACCAATCTCCTAGAGCCAAGCTTCAGTAACAGTGGACAATAGAAACCCGGGACGGACATAATGGCCAATATAGCAGTTCGACCAGACAGTAGGAGTATATCCAGGGAGGAGAGGGATATCCGAGTCGGAGATTACCTCAATGACAAGCTACAAACGTATGAGGACTTGGAGAATCTCGATACCCTACTGTCGACCGTTAAAAACCAACATGATTTGCTCACCAAACAGGTGAGCGCTCATTTAGATTTCCTTTACCCTATAGAGGCTATCTAATAGTTCTTGTAACACAGCTGGAAGAAGCCGAAATATCTCTCGACAAGGCACACAAGGCATCCAAGAACCACTCCACTTCCGTGCTTCTACAAGCTGAGGCATTTCAAGCGCAGCAAGCTGATATTGACCGGCGCTTATTAGTTGTGACACAGTCTGAAACTAGCGATGAAGCTGTACAGAGGTTTGGGAAGAGAATGGAGAGATTGCGTCGTTTGGACATCGCGAAAGGCTACGTGGAACTTCTGAAGGAAGTTGACCAGCTTAGGTATTGCCTAGTCGGAGGGCTTGTTATTAATCCGGGCTTGCTGACAGTTGCGGGCTGAAGCGCAGATGCTCGTCGTACAATTAAATCTTCTCCTCGAACGGCCCTAAAGTCCTATGTCCGCCTTCAAAGCCTGAGCACGGCTCTACAGTCTCTACAGCCAGCGGCCGAGGGCGCCGCACCACACCTTATCGACCATGTAGAGGAAGCCTGCTGGGTGCTTTGGAACCAAATGAAGGTTATGCTTGTGGAGGAATTTGAGATAGTGCTAGATAGGATAAAATGGCCAGGGAATGACGTCAGAATTAGCGGAGCAGATAAAAAGAACTGGAACGAGGGGATTGGAAAACTATTGATTTTGCAAGAGCCGTGAGTACTTTTGGAGATGTGTGGCCCCTGTATTGACGCAAATTTGAGACCTCCCCCAGAACAGTAGCTAATGGAAATCGAAACAGGAACCTTGCTTCTCAAGAGGAAAAGAAAGACAGCAGAGATCAGCCGGAACCTCTAGTACTTCTACCCTTGGAAGTGATGGCAAAGCCTTTAGAGCTCAGGTTCAGATATCATTTTGATGGCGATAGACCAACCAATAGAACGGACAAGGTTAAGCCCGCAAGCGGTAGAGACATTCGTACACCCGTTACTAATATTATAATTAGCCCGAATACTTTCTATCCCACATCATAAACCTCCTTAACACCTATAATAGATTTTTGGCCCAGCACTTGGAACCCCTTCTTCGGTCAGAGTTTGGCAAGTCAAAGATAGGGCTAAATCCCGTCTACGTCGATTCTACATCTGCATTTATTACCTCTTTGCTTCCAATGCTGAAGCGCAAAATATCCAATCTTCTACCACAAATATCTGGGAAGCCGCAACTCTTGAGCCACTTTATCCACGAACTGATTAGCTTTGATGCTACTTTACGTGATGAGTGGAGCTACGATGGTGGTAGAGGTAAGGAAGGATGGAAAGGCCTGACTTGGGAAATTTTAGACAGGCAAGATTGGTTCGGGAGGTGGCTTCAAGTAGAAAAAGACTGTAAGCCAGCCATCTGTGGTCTGGTATAGGGTATGCTAACGATCAGCTTTCTGTGAAAATAGTCGCTCTGCAGAGATATCAAACTATTGTAACAGCAAAGGACGCCTGGGAGATTGACTACGATAGTGTTGATCCGGGTATCACTAAACCGACAAAGTCTGCGATGAGACTAAAAGATCTAATGGAAACAATCACTGGTCTGTTGCCTCTACCCTGTTGAAAAGCCTGACTAACCTCTTCCTCGAACCAGAAACCTACCGCCCGCTGCTGTCCTTCGCCGAGAAGCTGCGTTTCTTGATTGATATTCAAGTGGCTATCCTTGATAAATTTCACAATCGACTCCATTCTGCATTAGAGGCCTATATGGTATTGACATCCTCGGTTGCTCGAGCGGTGCAGGGTGTCAGCAAGGAAGATCAGGCTAGTCTAGCCGGAGTTGGTGGCCTTGAAAGATTATCCCGCGTGTACGGCAGTGCAGAATACCTTGAGAGAGCGATGAGAGACTGGAGCGATGACATTGTACGTTCTCTATGGGCTTGATCTCTGCATCGTTTCGCGGCCTTATTTACGCTTTTACTAACATACCATTCAGTTTTTCCTAGAGCTCTGGGATGAGCTCCAGGAGCGATCTAGGCGAAACACTGCCGGCTCTCCAACAAGCACTATTAGTTTTCAAGATCGTGCCTCCAACTCTCTTGACCCAGACCACGACACTGGAGGCCTTTTCGACGAATCAGCAGGCGCGTACGAAGATCTCCGCGGGCGCACGGAGTCCTTAATCGTCGAGCTTCTCATGAGTAATATACGGGAAACTTTTCGACCGTACTCTCGAATATCGACATGGTCATCCCTTCCACTGTCTTCTCCTACTCCAACCGCTCCCTCACAAATAGTAACTCCCGAACTCGCACCCGCTCTCGAGCAATTGACATCCTACCTCACTTTCCTCGCTTCCGCCCTCGCACCGGCTCCTCTCCGCCGCATCGCCCGTCCCCTCGCCAACTTCCTACAATCCTACCTATGGGACTACATCCTAATGCGTAACACTTTCTCTACCTCCGGTGCCACACAATTCAAGCGGGACGTCATCGCGGTCGGTGAAGTTTTTGAAGGGCTAGTTGGTGGAGTAGGAGAAGGAATGAGGAAGATTCATGAGGGTGTCGGGTTGTTGAGCTTACCTCTTACTCCCGACGAAGGAGCGGGATTAGGAGCTGTAGAAGTGGAAAAAAGGGCGTTTGAGAGTAATGAACGGGCGAAGGAAGTCCTTGAGGAACTTGGAGTAAGGGGCCTAACGGAGCAAGAGGCGAGGGCTGTTTTGGAGAGGAGAGTCGAGTTAGGGTATTAAACCTTAACCGCTATTAGTAACTTAAGTTCGTTTATTTTACGGTTAAAAGTACATATGCTAGAATATTAATGCTTCTTCAATTCCAATCTACTCAAACGGGACAATTCAATGAATACTCTTTAGTAATTTCGCGTCAGAAAGAGCTCTTATATAGTTACAATCATACGATTACCAGGCGGCTCATAAGTCTCCATTCTGTAACATGATGCAAGATTTTCTGACATATTTGTTACTCTATCTTCTAGGCATACCCCTTCCTCTACCCCTGAGAGCACGCTGAGCAGCACCTGGAGGTAGACCGCGTTGTGGGGCTTGCGGCTGTTGCGACTCTTCGTTCTCTATAGATCATATTAGCACTACCCTAAATCATGCGGGAAATTGGAAAGGAGGACTTACTGATAGTTTCATCTACACTTAAAATCAAACAAGCCGCCTCCACCGCCGCCTGAATAGCATTAACTTTGACTAAACTCGGCTCCCATACAAACCGCTTCATATTATCCGCCACACCCTCATTCGTAAAATCCACACCCGCCCACGTATTTCCACGACGATGTTCAACGCGCAACTTATTCAGAATATCCGTTGCGTCGAACCCAGCATTGTCGCAGAGCTGGCGTGGAATTACCTCTAGCGCTTTAGCGAAGGATTTGATGATGGCTTGGGATTTGTCGCGCACACTGTCGGCGTAGGCGTGAAGGTAGGCTGAGACTTCCATTTCGCAGGCACCGCCGCCAGCAACGATGGAGTTGTTCTTAATAGCGCGCTTGACGATCATGATCGCGTCGTGGAGACTGCGTTCAACCTCGGCGATAAATTGTTCGGCGCCACCTCGCAGGACGAGGGTACATGTCTTGGCTTCTGAGCACCCTTCGAAGAAATTGAAGCGCTCATTTCCTATTTGGCGTTCACTGAATCGTTCGCAGGTTCCGAGGTGCTCGGGTTTGATATCTGAGCAGGTGGATTGGATGCTACCGCCGACGGCTTGGATGACACGATCAAGGTCGTCAGAGGTGACTCTTCCTGCGCAGAAGATATCCCTATCCGCAAAGTATCTGTAAAGAAAAAATTAGTAGCGTCCAATGGGAAAGGAGTTAATATACATACTGCGTAGCTAAGTCACCAATCGGTAATTTACTCAACACGACCTTAGCACCAGTTTTGTAAAGCGCCTCCATTTTATTGTAGATGATCTGCCACTCGGCATCCACAACAGCCTGGTACTCCGACACCTGCTCTACACGAACCTCTGCGTTATCCTTCTCGCTCTTTAGCTCAAGTTCAACACTAAGACAGACAATCTTCGGGTTCTTGAAAGATTTTGGCTGCTGCTCGAAGCCTGCGTAGGAGAAAGTCTTCTTAAAGGCGACACCATTGACGAAAAGGGAATCTTGAAGCCCACCACCGGGGACCTTCTTGATACCGATAAGTTTCTCATTAAGGTCGACCTGATCCAGAGAGAGCACAGCATCGACAACCACTAAATCCCAAAAGCGTTAGATCTCTCTTCTACTCAATCCGCAGTCGACGGCAGAACATACTCTTCGTAAAGAACTCTGAATTCCTCTGAATCAACTTGCTACTCATAGCCGTTGCCGCAAGCTTAGCCAGCGTATCTCTCTTATTATTATCCGTAGTATTTACAGCAATCTCGAGAATCTTGTTGACCGCCATCTTCGATGCACGCCGTAGGCCCTTGATGATGATCTGAGGACTAACACCCTGCTCGACATGGTCCTTGACCTCCTTAAGGATCTCGCCTGCGAGCACGACTACTGAAGTAGTTCCATCTCCAACTTCTGCATCTTGCGAACGGGCGATGTCGGTTAAGATACGGGCTGCGGGGTGGACTATGTCGAGTAGCTGCGATTTTTTTAGGTTATTTTTATGTCTCTATTCACTAACTCGGAAAAAGAGGTTCATGCCTTCATAACGGTAGCTCCATCGTTCGTGATCGTTGTCCTCCCATTAGCATCAACTAACAGCAGATCTCCGCCATAAGGTCCCAGTGTACTCCGAATAGTCGACTGCACCGCCAAACAAGCGTTAATGTTCGAGATGACTTGTCCCTTGCCCTGAGAAGAATCCGTGCCTAAAAAACACAAGTCGTCGCCGTTAGCTCTAGTTTCTCCAAACCACAAAAGCGTCGAGGCTACAGACCCTCCTTCAGCACGATGATCGTTGGTGTTTGCCCTCCGAAAGACATGATTACGAACGTCTAGGGTGGTAGACGAGTTGTGGAAGAGAATCGAAATCGAGGAAGCTTGGCAGTAGCTGCACGAAGCTCCGGAAATATCAGAGAGTGTAGTTCGAGAAGCTTCACTGCGATGTGAAGCTACAACTTTCCGAAATGCGGGATTCGGAGGTGGAAGTTATGGTGCCTTCGCGAAAATTAATTTCGACCAATCAACGGGAGCGGGTCCGGCAGAGCCGCAACGCCCACACTAGATTTGAATGAAGAAATTTGTGTATAGAATACTTTTCGTGATACCTGAAAGGACTATGCCTAAGGGAGGACTATAAGAATTTGCCCTCGGATACACCAACCAAAGCGCCCTTTTCGCCTGCGGAATTTTCGTCATGCATCTTCATCAAAAAAAACAGGAGCATGGGAGCACTAGATGAGTATACACATGTGTTCAGAGGCGTTCCATAGATGCTGTGTTTTCGCAATGAAGCGGGAAGCGGTATACGGGAATCTTCTAGGACTGTTCATTGACAGTATGCTACTGTGAACACGCATGGAAGACATTAACAAGAGTCTATAACGCCGAATCGTATGCCCGCTCGCAAAAAAAAACCAACCCTACAACCCACTAAATAACGCCTCCACGACATCTCCAAGCATCCTTAGGCCGTAAAAGATACTGACGCTCCGGTAAACTCTCATCTTCTTGATCATGTCCTCTCTATTCATTGTGCAGACCCATTCTCCGCTGCATGAACAATGCTCCATGAAGTCATTAATCTTTATCGCTTTACATTTCCCGCATTTCAGGTCTTGCGTCGACCAAGCCGTGATGACTTGCTGTAGTTGGCTGATCATCTTCTCTTCAATGGTAAGACGGTTGTATTCGTGTGAACACCAGAGGCATTTCCACGCTCTCGCTTGGTTAGGAAGTGGTGCACTTTCCGGTCCCATTTCTGGCATTAGATCTTCGTCTCTGCAGAGATCTAGATCACGAGATAGAGTGCAGTTGTCGCAGAGCACCTGGGGAAGCTTGAGAGATTCGCTGGGATTAATGAATTGGCCATCCTGGCTAAATTCACGGACCTCGAAGATAGCCAGAAGCTCTTTACGGAGTAGCCGGGCTTCCAACGTGATGGACTTGTCCAAACTCAGAACAGTCATGATAGATTTGACGAGCTGAAGGACAGGGTTTTCAAGCTTTTTGTAGGTCCCAGGAAGAGCCGGGAACTGATAGTCACTGGCAAGCTCCGGATGCATCATCTCGTCAGCCTGTCTCTTAGCTAGCTGGGCAATTTGCTTCTTGAGTGGCTTTTCGAAGTCCTTTCCCAGGACGATTTTGTCCTCCTTATCGTCGGCTAGTTTCTTCGCAGGAAGCTGAGTTGGACGCGGCGTAGCGGGGACTTCTCTGATCACCAACGGCTTTAGACTCTTCAAGCCGTGCATGAGCTCGACGAATTCAACCACCCAGTCATGGAAGATCGGTTGGAGAGGTAGAGGCAGGAACTTGCTCAGCTGCCAATGCATAATGCAATCTAGTTTCTGGTTCTCTGCCTCTACAACTTCCTGGCAAGCCTTCCCGCCGTAGTTGAACTCGTCGTACCAGACTAGGAAATCCCAATACTCCTTAATATCCAGATCTAGAAAGTGGAACAGAGGCTTCGCTTTAATGGACTTTAGAATGTACTGGCTGTAGGCGTATGCGTTCCCAACTTCAGATTTTGTAGTTTGAAGTAGCAGTCTATCCGGATTCGCAAACACCACATGCGACCCAACGCGCTTGAAGTCTGCCATGAGCTGTTGGAATGCTTTCCGTGACATCATCTGCACGTAGTAATGTAGCGAGCGGTCATAGAGAAAAGAATCTGGATTCTCCACCCAACGAACGAGATGTTGAACCATAATATCAGCCATAGTATTGCCTTTACAAGCTTCCGTCCACCAAGCCTTTACCATCTCCCGAAGGACGGTAACGCCGGCAGTGGCAAAAGCACTGTCCGAATACAGAACGTTCGTGCCATCGCTAGGAGCGTCATCTTGTGGAGCCGCTGGGTTGAACGAGACGGAGTCGCTGCCTTCAAGCTCATTGATTAATGAAGAAGTCAGGATGGTATTGATGGTGAGATTCCGGATATCGAGTTCAATACAAACAGATGAGTATGTTCCTTGGTTGTTGACCGAAGGCATCTCAACAGTCTCCATTGGTCCCAATATGTCGTCTTTCTCGTATCCCGCGTGGTCAGGTCGAGGCCCTGGAGACCACCAGAGGACAACATTACTCTTCTGTAGGCGGCGCGCATATGCAACATCAATCAGGAATCTCGGATCATCCCGTTCCAGATTGCAGAGAGGAACATCTCCGTATCTGGCAAGGTCGATGAGATGCGTGATCCATGAGCCGAGGGCAAGGTAATGAGTAACAAGCCGTTTGGCAATAAAAGTTTGCCACCCCAAAGGCGGGAGATTGCTATCTGAAATGTCATTTCTCAGAGGTAAGACAGGAAACTCGCTCAGTGCCGGAATATCATGGACAAGCAAACGCCGTTGGGGTGACTGAATTACTAATACTAGTGGGCGGTTGCCTTCATTCTTCATCTTCCTAACCAGATCTCCAATCTCCAGATGCGCCTTCCGCTTAGTGGTGACCTGGTTCGTCTTGAAATGGATCTTCTCTTGGTATTCGAAGCAGCTCTGCCACGGCACTCCGCCAGCGTCCTGTATCCGTCTCTGCAGTTGTTCAGTATACAACTTGTCGACGTTTGGCAAATTCTGAGAGTCTCTTGTTCTGCTCAGTATAGTGATATGGGCTTCGTTGCTCGCGGTCGAAAACAGGGCAAATATTTGCCGATCACCAGCGACGACGTGATACAGGAAGATGTAGCCAAGATTATTCTGCGACAAATAGAGCTGTTTTGCCGAAGCGCGATGCAAGGCAGACAGGTCAAATCCTTGTTCCAGTCCCCTTCCAAGAACACCCTTTTGAGTTTGATCGAATGTGCAAAGACTGCCAAGTTCGAGGACGGCTCGGACGCTTAATGGGACGTGCTTTTCATACACCCCTTCGACGCTGGGATGTCCGAACAGGACAGCTAGCTTTCCCGATTCGTTGACATAGATCTCTTCAGGCATTGTGAGTTTGAACAGATGTACTGATGGGTGGCCATTTGGTAGCGTATGGTTGACCTTTTCGGCAATGCAGCCCTCCACGTCAACGTCGGGAAGTTCTTTGCCCTTCAAGTTCAGAAAGACCTGCCGAGGCACTTTGATTTTTAACCCATGAATTTTCTTATCAATAAGGACGAAAGCACAAATCACCCCAGGTGTCTCTGTTGGTCTGAGTTGGATGACCTGCCATGTGTTCATGAAGAGCATCTCAGCCTGGTTCCTAAATATGTTGCTAATGGTATCTGTCGCTAGACTCCTATCTCCGAAGAGTTGTCGCCGACGTATCCGGGCCTGCTTCTGAATCTTCCACTTCTTCTTCTGATACTTAACCCACCCCTGATAATCCTCTGTGATCGAGGGCATCTTTGCCGGTAAGCTGGCAAAGGGATCAACTGGTGCCACAGGAGGCTCTGGCTCCTTTCTCTTCTGCACCATCTTCGTGGCCGCACCATTCACCGACTTGACGATTGGGGAGGATCCAAAGTCTTCAACGTCGGTCATGCGGAAATCCGGTGAGTTTGTGACATCAGCGAGAGCGGGCTTGGTGAAATGATCCGTCATTTTCTTCTGTTTGAGCCTATCATCCTTGACATTGATCCTCTTCTGCAGCCAGTCTGGATGAGGAACTCTGGGTACAGGATTGCGGACTTTCTGGAGCGCCGCAGGAATGGTGATCAACTTCTGGATAACGGATCCAAGACGTTCGAGGTAATACTCCCAGTCAATGATCGCTCGAGGGTCCATATCGCTGGGATCTTCTCTCATCCATTTCTTGAGGAAGAACCTCCGGACCTGCGACTCTGCAGAGAAGATTGCCACAGGAATAGCTCTATCCGTGACGGGAGCGTTCCTTGGTCTAGCGGAAATAATGTACTTGCAGTTCAAGCCTTTATCCTTGACCATTTGCTCGCCCAGGAACTCCGCCAGCCGTTTAGCAGTTGTGATTGAGGTTGATTTTTGTTTTCCATACTCCTCTAGCGTCTTCGACATACTCCTATTCTCGCAAATAAGGTCGATGAGCTCTTCATCAGCGAGTGTTGATCCATGTTGATGAAGAACGTCTAGCCACCTATTCGCGACTTTTGCGACAGCTCCGTATGTCTCTGTCAAAGTCGTACCCTCCAGGAAGAACTTGAAAATCTGCTGCTGGAAGATTTTAATAAGCTTTAGTTCTCCTCGTCGCTTAATCTCAAACCCCTTGAGTTCTGCCAGGCTTCCGTCGTGATTAAAGACTGCATATCGCTTCTTCAAGTTCTTGTCTTCCTCCTTTGATGTTGGCAGGATCATTGCTTTGTACGGTCCATCAACTTCAAAGAAGATTGAGTTCTCACTATGTGTCTCATATCTGAAGGTTGTCGGGTCGACCAAGTCCTGGTATTGATGGTTCGTGAACTTGGCATGCACAAGATGATTCAACATCACACAAGGGTAGGAAATCGGCAGCTTCTTTCCGTTCTTCATAGCAAATGCAAAGTTTTCCGGGAAAGTGGCCGGCAGAATACACCAAATGCCATCAGTATCCAGTTCCAATGGCCGTCCAATCCGTTCAACGAGCTGTCGAGCCATCTGGATAATATGCGCTCCAGTCAAGCATGTCACACCAGCCATCTCCATAGAATACCATCGAGAGCCTTTACGCATGACATACCCGTAGAAACTGTTCAGAATAACCTTATGTGCAAGTTGCAAGGAGTCGAAAAGAACAATCATCTTTTTCCCATCTTCAACTTCTGGTTGTGGTGCTCCGGTAGCTTTCATGGCGTCCGTCTTGCCTTTCCACACCTTCTGTTGGCCCTTGAAATGGTATCGTCGATCACGGAAATTCTTAACAGTATCGACATAGAATGGGTTCTCTCGCTGGCAGATGATGGCTTCTCGCTCAACTGTTCTAGTCTCGTGGATCTTATGGTAGATCTTCTTGCTGTAATCCTGCAAACGTTTTTTAACCAAACGCGCTTGCTCATCTTGAGGAAGGTCATGGAAACTCTGCAACGGACTATTCGGCCATTTCCCTGGGAAACGTTCGTTCTCTAGTGCATGCCGAACCATATTATATTCATCCTTCTTTGCTGGTAGAAACTCTCCTCTCCATGACCAGGGCATTCTCCGATCACAGGTCTTCCCCGGCCTATTGAAGTCGCATGCGGCACAATCTGACTCCTGAATCATTGAATCAGGCTGCAGACGATTCGTGGTCATGATATTAGGGTACATAGATGCGACGTCCAGATGGTATATTGATGGTCTCTCGTTGCGATTTGGGGTATGCTTTAAATCCAGTAGTCTCTTCTGAATTTGAGCCTTAACCTCTTCGTAATTTGAAATATCATCCAATGACTTCTTCTCCTCCACGACAATACTAAACTGGAGGGCTGCGTCGAGGTCCCTGAGCAGTTCGTCTACTGCTGTCGTATCCAAGGCAAAGTTTACCGGTATATCGCTTCGAAAAACGCCGGCCTCGATACTCTCGACATGACCACCAACGTACGTTTCGGACTCTAGTAGGTGACCTTCCCAGAAAGTCTCTTTAGGTTCCTGATGTTTATTTGGTAGGACGATTTGCTTTTGATATGCTTGGACCTATTTATCCGTTAGTTTATAGTCTCCTGAAAACCGCTAGATTCTGTTATTAGCTTACCATGAGCAACATCTCACACAAAGTCCCTGTTCCCTTCCGTAGGACATCGTCGGGATTAAGGGGGATAATTGTGCATAGCGAGAAAATAAAGGGGTGAACATATTTCATGTACAGATAATAGGTCGCGACTGCGTCGGAAACAGAGTACTCAGCTAGAGTTTGAGGTCGTTCACTGGCATACCTGGTCATAACTTCAGGGTCCAATTCGTCAGGATCGTATCCCAATTTAGCGACGGTAACAGCCTTGAGGCCTTGACTTCCTTGCGGCAAATAACTGTCTCGCTTTACCCAGCTAAAGCAATCCATATGGACGCAGTAGTCGCTCTGATACACATCTTCACTATTCTTCCGGAAACCGATCTCATGATACATATCAACGCCTAGGACACTAGCTCTTGCCTCTACAAATGGCCAATCGAAGAAATCCCCGTTGTAAGTTGCAATAACCGTTGGCCGTGCCTCTTTGATATGCAGGAAAAAGCGTTCTAAGAGAGCCTTCTCGTCTGGCTCATTAAAAACGAGAAAGGGACCTTCATATTCGGCCTTCGGGGTGTATTCGAAGTCGGATATATCTTCCGAGACGATCTCACGGTTCGTGATAAGAAATCCCTGACCTTCGATCATGTATGAAATCATCATAATCTGGTCAATGACGGCATCTGGAAACTTCAGGGGTAACTTCGTTGTTTCGATGTCATACGCCAGAACAACGGGATCGGCACGTTGCAATCGCTCTTCTATGCATTTAAATGTTGTTTCGCCATGTTTCGCTTCAACCGTATACCATTTTCCAATGCGAATATCTGTTTATCTATAAGTTTCAGGGGCTATGTTCAGGAGGTCGTAGCTACACACCTTTGTCAATTGCGACCCGCACATGGTAAGGAACATCGTACTCCCGAATATCAACAATAAAGTCCGTTGCGCCTCTAGTACCATTTATTCGTTTATCTTCTTCTCGTGAATCGTCAAAAGGGTCAAACCCGGCATTGGCATTGGCAACTTCAGCATACGTATCCATCGCACTTAAGTTCTTCTTGTTCTTAGCTGCAATCGGCATGAGGTCTTTCCTCACGGTTAACAGGTCCGGAACGTTCGCGAAGTTCAGTTGCAGGAAAGTCCGTCGATAACCCAGTAAGTGGTTTGGCTACGCCACCCAGCAAAACTGTCAGCTGCAATTCTCCCTACATAACAACATTGAATTCCTCAAGAAGGTCTTCACCATCTGTAGATCCTCCTTTGTAAGCCTCTCAACCTTCTTCAACACGCCGTCGAACTTCCTCCTCAACCACTCTTCTACCTCCGGCTCAGCCCCCAACTTGCACGCTACAAGAAAGTAAGGGTCATATGTTATCGTTGCCTTAAAAGTCCCTCCGTCGTCCTCTAAGAAATAAAAGTCTACTCCCGCTCGTCCTCCTGGCACATTGTCGTCCTCAATTCTCGTAGAGTGCATATTAATTAGCCACCCGATCTTTTTCTTGCCACTCTCATAGCGCGGAAATCCCATAGACTCGTCAATGCTATGGGCTAGTCGCGTCTCCTCAAACTTCTCCTCCCGGGACCTGCCCTCGGACGGTCGAAGGGAGTCTAACGTAAAGGTCTTCAACTTGCGAAAATGAGCAGCGTTCGAGGTTGCGCTGCCAAAATCGCGTCGAGATCCATACTTAGACCGGCGAACAGGCATGTTGAAGGGAAAGAGGTGCCTCGAGAGGCAAATGCGCGTTCTTGTTCAGATAAGGGACGCCAATATTGTGGTAGATTTGAGCTTCAAGCTGGAAGATTTGCCCTAGAGAGTAGCTTAGACAAATTTTCTCGCGTAGTCTCCACTGCCCTCTGCAATTGCAAGTAGCGTTGCGGTACGTTACGAGTTTTGCTGTTGCGGTGTTTAGCATCGACTGTTCGTTGTGGCACCGCGTTAATTGAAAACGCGAGCGACGCGAACCCCTGTCGCAAAACGCTGCATGGCCGACTACTCATCGGGGTTGGTCCAATTAACCTTCCAAGCCTCACCACTACCCTAAAACATCATTCGACGTCAATTCCAGTGGTGGGCTGAAGCCGAATATCATGGCGGCTGATACTCGAGATACCCCGAAACCCGCAGCTCCCGATCCCAAAACCTACGCTACCTTCACCCCTCCTCAGAATACGACAAATGTTATGCCCGGCGGGACGGCGAACACAGCTGGCGGACGGTTACCAGACGTGGGAGTCGTTGAAGTAGCCAAATCAATTAAATTGGAAGAGTTTAAGACTATCCACCAGAAGCCATGTGTGCGGGACTCCCTCCTAATGGGTATATTGGGAGGGTTTAGCATGGGGGGAATACGAGCTATCCTTGGCGGTATGGTATTCAAAATCTCCGCTGTTCATGGCATGGATAATGTGCAATGCTAATTCCAGTCCTTTCTATTAGCGGGTTTGCCCAAGGCGTCGAATTGGGCCGTCGGGACTTTCTGCGTGTCGTCGGTTGTGGTCTACGAGATGTGCCAGTACAAGCGCTTGCTGGAGAAAGAAGGCATGAAGCGAGCCGTCGAGGTTATGGACCGAAAGAAGATGGAAAAGAAAATGAGAGAGGAGGGTGAGAAGATACAGCGGGAGAAGGAGGCACAGGAGGCAAGAAGAGCGGAAGAAGAGAGAAGGAGGCGGGAAAAATCATGGTGGAAAGTTTGGTAGCGGCAGGGATTTTCAAGGCACCGCCGAGGCCTCCGGCGGACCTACTTCCATAAACTATATACTATATAAAATGCCATTTTCATTGGCCAATATACTTATGGCTTGTTCGGCCACTCGGCCTGTCTATATACAGGGCATTCATAAAGGATTACATCAACGCGACCAGGGTATTGAGTAGACTTTGCAAGATCAGAGAGGCGTAGTATTCCCCACCATGCCAGAATCAAGGAAAAACTCCCACGCGTTGTAGTATCCTCTAAACTTGTGAGCCAGAGTCCACGAACCATCCTAATCCAAGTCCACCCCAAGGAGACGCCATGCGCCTTGTAGAATTGCGAGAACAAAAGTACAAAAAAACGAGCACTATATCAAGCCTCTATGCCGTCAGCAAACCTGACCTTTCTAGCTCCAACCCCTCGATCCTCGCCATCCTCTGGTACTGGCGTCACAATCTTTGTCCTCTTCGCCATTCTCCTAGCCCTAGCCTCACTGGCTTCTCGAGACCTATACTCCATAATCTGTTGCTTCCTCTTCTCGATCCTCGAGTAAGCTTGTGCCGCCGTGGGCCTATACCCAATGCCATTAACGCCTTCTCCATCATCGTCCGGGTCGTCAAGATCCATTCCTGTGATCTCGTCATCACGCCATGTGAGCTTTAATCGAAAGTTTCCTTCGTCGCCCTCCTCAGTACTGTCCCCATTGGTGTTTGATAGGTTTGCGGGAGCTCCCTCATCGATCCTATTGCCAGGCATTGGTGGTGACTTCAGTCTCGTCCGCGGCGTAACTGTCTTCGCTTTCGGGTGGACTGTAACTGCTTTGGTAGGCGCTTTGAATTTCTTCGTGGATTTTGTATGTTTCTTCGTATCCTTCCTGCCTGCGTCGCTCCTAACAGCCATGCTAGGGCTGGCACTTCCGCTGGCTTTATGCTCTTCGCAAGTTTCATTACTTTTGGGCTCCAAAGCCGCATCCACGCTGTCATTCCTCTCTTGCACCTTTATGACATCTCCTACCATAGGTCCATTGTCGAGCGTCTTTATCCGCTTAGTCGGCGCCTCCCCCACAGGCATCGTTTCCTCTACCATTCCAACTACCCCACTTGTCTCCGTACCGTTGCGAATTGCCAGTCTAAAATCAATCTTCCCCCTCCCATGTCCCTGCAACTTCAAATGTTCCAAATCCCTCGCCACAGCCGTGCGCGGACTCCCTTCTACCAGCTGCGATGCCTCCGCAAACGTTGGTGGGGGAAAGGTCAGGTTCGTATTGAGTCGTGTGGGCGTTGATGAAGGTGCGTTAGTGACGTCTCGTTTACGTTTCGGTGATGAGTACTGAGCAGGTGGCTCCGATACTGGTGAGGCCATGACTGGAAGCTGAAGTTATCTATTGATCATAGCGATGGTTGTTTTAAGTAAATGGGGATTGTTGAAGCGAGTTCGTGATCTCGACCCGCGGGACACTAGAAAACTCCTAAGCAAATAACAAAACAAAGGAAAGTATGGAACTTTCCACGGATGACCCTATAATGCTAGAAGCATTCAGTAGTTATATTTCTGATATGCTAAAAATCCCTTGATATGAGACCCGAGTTTACAAGGGAATAATAAAATTGCTGTCGTCCTCTAAATGCATTATTTCCTACATGCTTCCATATTTCCACTTAGGTGTCGACAGAAGTCACTTTTTTGTCGCCATTGCAAGGCTCGCACAATAGGAGGCATTAAAATTAAATATAAAAATAGATTGTTTTTCTGGTGGTATAGTAGCAGTAAGCCATGTCTTCAGGAAGGACTTAGGACGCGGATGCTTGTTTCACGTGCCTCGTATAAATTGCAAAATAGCAGTTTTCCTCGCGGCGCTCCTGGCGCTGGTGAAGATTGTGAAGCATGGGGCACGTCCATAATGCGAAATTTTTTCCCTAATGCATCAGCAAAATAGATTTTGCGAGAAATTCTCCAAAGCATCAGGCGACGTCTGATCCATCAAGCTCGTCAGGACGTCTGTATCGCCAACACCCCCATCATGAATCCGTCCTGACGAGGACAGTTCATTTCATCCAATTCAATTAAAGAATGCCTATATTTAGAAATATTTTTGATGTTCTTCCTGTCGCAAGGAGTCTGAGGTCGCAAAGGCGACAAAGATGGATCTTTTATCAACACCTGAATTTATGAATCAAAATAACAAGTGAAGTTTTCATATGAGGGTTTATGCTACACCTTGCACCCAATGGTGATTGATGTTGGCAATGCAAGTTGTGAATCGCTTCAACTGCTTTCTGCAACTTCACTTACTATTTTGATTTGACGGCTTGCGTCCTGAAGATTGATGTTTCGATGTCCACGTCAAGACGATTTCGCTTTGATCAGGAACCGTGAATTCCGTCAGGTGCGTTAGACGCAATCAGACACACCAGACGCAATAAAGTGTTTTTGATAATATTGCTTAAATTTTGTTGTTTCAATGTGATTTCGAGTAATTCTGATACTTATCTACAACCGTTGTGGTCCCGCTATAGGTGGAGTGAAGCGTTTCTTGCTCGTATTCTGTTTTCAGACTCTAGGGATTGTGCGCACAGTACATAATCAATAAACGAATACAAGATTGTACACTGCAGAGCCCGGGAGCGGTTAGATTGTGCCTACACTTAGATCATGGGAATGCATTCATTCCCCCTGCAAATGACTATGCTCAGTCCTTAATAGCCCAATAGATTGCAACGGGTTTAGACTACGCAAGTATCGAAAGTAAGGAGGGTACTGTATCTTGAAGATTTGACTATCTGTCATCCGAGTCTCACTTCTTGATGATAAACGGGGATTTATTAAATATCTGTCTAGTTCAATTCAATTTAGCCCTCTTGGCTTTGCACCGGCCAAGCCGTAACTGGGCCACAACGCCAATGTCATCAAGTCGGTGAGAGGCATCGACAAAGAAAGCAAGTGAGGAATACAAGTGATATAAACGATGTGATTCAATTATGAGCCGGGCCAACCGGCCAGCCTTCTCCAGGTATGATAATCCACAGGAGATTAGGGGAAGAACGCCGATCCCCACCTGTGATACCGTTTGAAATTACAAATTCGGATGGCTTCTGGTCTATCTATCCATCTCAGTGGCTGTCCATTCCCTCAATCTCCTAGCGACCGTTACCAGCGGTAACAGTGCTTCCAGTATTCGGGTTATGCTGAGGGTTTAGAGAGTTCGCGATCTGGCTATTTCCATAACCTTGTGTTGCTGACCCGGCGTACTCCTGCTGCGGCGTTGTTTGTTGCAGCCCCTGCGCTAAACTACCTTGTGATAGTGTCGTATTTTGAGCGGGGCGCTGCATGTTCGCCTGAGTGGCCGCACGATTTTGCTGGGTTAGCTGGTTTTGCTGCGCCAGCTGGGCTCTCTGGCGTTCCATGAGCGATGCTTGCTGCTCAGCAGACATGTATGTGTGAAAGCCACTAGCGCCAAGAGTGGATGGGGTTTGGTATTGGTTCTGTGATGATTGTTGAAAGTACTGTGTCTGTCGAACGGGTGTCTGAATTGATGATGGGTTCGGACGATGCTGGATAGTAGATTGCGGTTGCTGAGACTTCGTTGACAAGCCGCCCGGAATGCCAGAATATTGCCCAAGTGTAGGTGTGAAATGCTGCCGATGATTGGGCTGTTGCTGATACTGGGTTTGAGGTGGCTGCTGGAATAGGCGGCTTGGGGTAGGTGACTGAGCACTAGACTGAGAATGATTGTGGTATTGCTGATAGCCTTGTGGCGTTCCCTGCTGAAAGTATTGCTGGGAATTAGATTGTCCGTACTGCTGTGCAGGACGTGATGCCTGCTGTCCATACGACTGCGGCACAGGAACTCCTGATGGCAGACGATGGACGTTCGTAGAGGGTGGTCTCTGTGGCTGCTGAAATGAAGTTTGAGAACCTGATACAGGATTTTTTTGTGGTGTGGAGGAATGCTGACGAACTGGGGGTTGCTGCTGGTGGTAATGCTGATGCATTACTTGTTGCGGCCTCGGGGCCGACAGCGGAGTACTCGGTGTAGAGCGTTGGTGATATTGCGCTGCAGGTGTTCGCGAAGCACTGTATTGCCCCTGGACTGGATATTGAGAGACGGGAGGTGCATTCATCCTCGCGGTAGCGCTAGCAGCAGCAGTAAGCGCAAGTGCCGCTGCCCGCGCTGCTGTTTCGTCCTCTTCCATGACGCCTCTATAATCTTTGCCTTCAATGACCAAGTTCATGCTAACATTAAGTTCTGCTAGTTGTTCGCCATTTAGTTTGGCAACAGCATAGGGTGGCAGAGTAGCAATTAAAATGGACAGTTGCGACTTGAGAATATTATACGTGTCCACTTCAGCTGATGAAGGGCTTGAAGGGCTGCCAGTCATTGCCGTAATTTGGCGGTTCTGACCGACGGCAGTCTGCGACATTGGAGCTAGAGACAAATTTCGAATTCGCTGGTAAGAGTTGAGCGTTTCTAGTAGCTCTGAGATGTCCTTCAGGATGTCGTCCAGTTCTCTGTCTTCTAGGGTTTGTGGTCTCTTTGTGGCCTCGTCAGCTTTAAAGTCGGTCGGCGGATCCTCAGGAGCCCAGGATTCAACAGCTTCTCTGAGAAGCTCCTCTTCATCTTGAATTTCTCTAATTGCTGCTCCTGAATTTGGAAGATTGATATCATCAAAGCCTTCTGTGAGAGGATCCATAAGTAATTGTTCAAAGCGCTTTGATCCAACCCGTTCCCACCAAATACGGTTTTTCACTTCCTGAGAAACAATCGCACCGGAGTCGTCGTGTGTAGGAGCAAAACTAGAATAAGCACTTCGAAAGAGAGCTTCTTCTTTCGCACGAGAATGCTTTGCAATGGCCTCAAGATTGATTTGGACCCTCGCCGCATCGCTAGATGACCGATCTCTTCGGCTTCGGCGGATTTCAGAAGGTGATTGTGGTTGAGGGATAGCGTTATAGGTCAGCCATTGGCCTGTCGATAGTGGCTGTGTGGTGTAGACTCCAACTGCAAGGCGATTACTGGGTGTACTCGGGTTAAGCTCAGATGGATTGAACCAGCTAACAGAGGAGCTCCGTGTAGTTGTGTGTTTTGATTGCTTTGGTGGGGCCAACTGAGGCAGCGTCGCTAGTGGAGCAAAAATGTCACCTAACGTTGGTACTTTCTTCTTATCGTCAGCTGCACTAATCGAGTGAACAGGGATGATTTGAGTTGTGGAAATGCCATTCGGAAGAGCAGCTTCCCGCAAAGGCGCGAAAACTTCCACCACGGGCGCAATCGCCGATTGTGAGGTAGAGGTTGATGAAGCAGAGTCAGTGCTTTGACTTGGCTGATCGCTTGCACCAGCGGGCGTTACTCGGGTGGGCTCCTGGAGACTCGAAAAGAGTTGTTTTGACTGAGATTGCGCATTTCCGTAGAGTGTTAGAACAAGCCGATTCGGCCTAACCTCTCCTGGCGCTGTTGGAGAAGTATTCTTGCCTCCAGTGCCGTTCACAACGACTGTACCCTCCATATCTGTTAAATCTTCCTTCTTTGGAGTGGCTTTTATATTCTGCGATTTTTGAATGCTGTGTCGCAGCATCAGGGTATTAATCGTCTTTTTGAATGCTAGTATACTGACCGATACCTTCCCATCTTCTGAATAAGAAGGAAAAGAACGATATGAGACCGATCCATTGGGGAGACTATTCTTTGAATGTATGGCGGCAAGAACTGCGCAAGAGGCTGTCTCGACATCTGCAACAAGCTCGTCCCAGGTCAAATACAACCCGGAGTGAAGCTTAGAGCTGATAGAGGTAGGGGAGTTGGGTTCTGATAGCTTCTGGCGTTTAACGGCTGGCTCGAATTGATCCTTCGGCAATTTGTGATCTAATATAGATGGTGTCGTGTCTTGTCTGCGTTGGAACGTGAAAAGTCAGTCATATGGTCGAGGACGGTAAATTTGCGAGTATGTGTAGTATGGGCGTTTCCCCAGCTTCATCCCATTATAGATGAGTACGCGGAAAGATTAACATACCTCTTAAGGACTTCTAACAGATCTCGCATGAGTCCTTCAAATTTCGCCTTATCCTGACTGTCTGTCCCCTCTTTACCTTGTGCTGGCTCATTACTCTTCTCTCTCTTCCGTTTTCCCGGACTAACGATTGGGGATGTCTTGGACTTTGAGGGAGGTGGTGGGCTTAAAAGCCCATTTGGGACGGACATGACCGATTTTGTCTGCGCGGGCTACTCCAGGCGAGGATTCTAGTATCCGACGCGCTTAGAGATGGATTCGCGAAGTCTTGGTCAAAGCCGTCAGTTTTCAACACATTCAAAAATAGCCTAGCATTGACCTGAACCCACAAGGTTATATCTAGGGTTATCAAAGAGAGAGAGAGAGAGAGAGAGTGCTATCTCAACCCGAGAAACTAGAAAGTTCGCGTCCTTGGATATGCAGTGGTGCAGGGAGAGCTGATGACGGTTGGTCGCGCAGAAGATTTTCGGTGGTTGTTGGTCTTTCAGGCGATGGCTCGCGAACCAGAAACGAGGGATCGATATGGGCAACTGGAATGTTACGACGACTGTAAATGCTCTAGAGCGAACGGGCGAGATGCAACACCGCAGTGACTCTAGTAGAAATGGGGCTGTCGAACACTCCCAGTAATAGACCGTACTTGCGTGTTAGGTCGTTGGTATTCATTCTGGGGGTTGTGAGGAGGGATTTGAGGTTAGTTCAAATTTGAAATGGAACCGGATTCTCGTGCACGTGATCTGCCGCAAGATCGCATCTAGCACGCCTCCGGCACCAATGAAACTATTTTCCAAGGACAATGAGACAGCGTCTTTTACCAATCTTGGTGAATGTCACACGCTTTCTTTGTTACAGCTCTCGGTATTGCCACCAAAAGGGCATCTGTGAACTCGCCGATCTTTCTTTCGATAGCTCAATGCCTTCAGGTAAGTCATTGATCGCATTCTGCGTTGACCTTGGAGTTCAGACTTGCTTTTACAGGTCTTTTCCCACGATGCACCGTATACAGATACAAAAGTCCGAGTTACGCTCGGGTTGAAGCGGAGTCATCGATTGGGTCACTCTATCGCGCAGACCAACCGTGTTTCTCAGCCAGATTCGCAGAAATGGCAAAAGCCCGATCACCTACCTCTCGTAGGGGAAGTCCGGCAATTGGTCATGACGCCCAAGGAATGCCCGAGCATTTCCAAGACCCAAAAGACTAAGAAGATCACGAGGGAGACTGAGAAGACTAAGAAGACTACGAAGACAGAGAAGACTACGAAGACCAAAACGTGGTATCTTTCGTCGCTGAAAGCTCTTAGAGCCAGTCCATCGGCTAGTCTAGAAGATGCGCTCGCATGTGTTGGACACCACCATGACATTCCAGGACGGTCCGCCAGCAAGCGCGACTTATCATATAGTGCAGCTGATTGGATGCGTCCACTGCAGAGAGAACGTCTATTGCAGAGGGAAGAATGTTTTGATGGAATTAGGCCCACACAGCTCATGCGATACTTTCGCTTCACGTCATATATGCTTCACCTGCAGAAACGGTCGAGCAGGCTGAGCTTACCAATCATTCTGATCAATTATCTTAGGGATGCCCATAGTCTGGTTTTCCCAATGCGGGATAGACATGCTGATAGAATATCTGATAGAGAACTCTCTCCTCGAATTTTGGCTGCTTTCAACCAGGAGTCACTTGCTTACTTGGCAGCGCGGGGCTACGATGGAACGGATGTAATGGCGTGGGCGTGGATCATTATGGCGAAGACTTCTGAGCGCTCCCTTTGGCGGTTACTGGCTATAGCTAGTACTGGTGATCGCCCATACGGTGTCTGTGAAAGAATCCCGACTTTTGTATTCCTCTTTATTCTCCGCAAGAGATACATTTCTGCGGAGGCCCTAAGATTGTGTTTGGTCCATGCCTGGGATCGCTTGGAAAACCGTGCCACTACAATATCATCGATAGGATCTAAGAAACTAGCTGGCAGAGACATGGAACAGTTCGGTCTCGCTAGAAAGGAAAATTTCTTGGAAGAACGGTCTAGGTCGCCAACACAAATGGACGAGAAGAGCATCGTGGTCATGGTAGTTCGTCTCCTTCGCCATGCTCGTCAGGTCTGGTTCCCTGCAGTGATCAATATCTCGCATATGCTCTCAGCGTATGTTGATGGACGCGGCGGTATAAATGAACCTCCGAAGGGGGAACTGGGTGTGAAGAAGGTAGTTCGTCTTACCTCCATTTACAATCGGGTTCTCTCTCTGTTGTCTCAACCTCCATTTGTCAATCCGTTCCTCTCTGTTCCATACCAACAGCAAGCGCAATTCCATCTGTTAAAGCGAATGGCAGAGTTCCAACCTCCTCTTCCTATTAACGAGGAGGGATACCGTGGGCTTACTCGAGTCCAGCTTGCACATAAGAAGACTTCTAGAGAGCGGGATTGGGCGGGACTCAAAGCGAAGTCATGGCCTCCATGGAAAGCGGAGAGGACAGGGCTCGATGTTGAAAAGGGGCCCGAGTATGGGACTAGCAGAGCCCAAAAAGTCGTTACTCAGATGAAAGAATCCGGATACTCATCTGGAAGATGGGGAGATGTGGCAGGCATATATGCCGGTTGGGATACAGACGGTAGTCCTACAATCCAGACCCGGACGATATTGTCCACAAAGAGGGAGAATAATTTGGATGCCGAGGAAGGCGATGCTGTTTGGGCTGCAAGAATACGATCCACTAGGACGTTAAATGAAGCGTGGGCCTGTTTTCTAGCCTATGGCGACACGGCTGTGACGCAATCCCAAGCTGTGTATCAGGCAATGTTCGAGAAGCTGGTATTTAGTGGAAAGAGACAGAGGAAAAGTACGAAGCGTGATTCTGCCGCAGCGGAAGTAGTGGTGATAGGCTCCGATCTTGAGGTTTTGCCGGGCGATGGCAAAGAAGTTTTTCCCGATCCCATCTCGCCCAGCGAAGTCACTTTTGTTCGCTCTCAACCACCATCAACCACCGAGTTCTGCCGCCAAATGTCTCGAATCGGGGTAAGGCCTTCGGAACAATTTCTGAGTCTTATTTTAGGTCATGCAGAGTCCCTGGAAAGTGGACTGTTGTGTTTTTACACCTGGGGAACATCTGGGAGGAAGTTGGCTGAAGCTCTAGCAAACCCGCAATTAGTAAATTTTTCGGAAGATTCGCTAGCCGGTAGAATGATCAGGGAAATGCCTTACAGGACGTTTCTTGGCTTGATTCGACTTCTTTGTGGCTTTCCCAATTCTCTGTATCCCATTGCTCATTCTAGTCTGCCCGTTAATCCTGATCCATCTCATGGCCGAATCTTTGCTGGGATGACTTCCAGTCCTTCGAATCCTTTGGTTCAAGCGGCTAGGCTAGTGCTGTTCCGGAATCCGGAACACTTACCGCCTTGGATTTCACTTCTTCGAGCTTTAGCTCAGCCTACCGTGACACTTGGCAGTCCCGATGTCAGGGATACAGACGGAGATCTCAGGCAGTTACATGACATCTTGACTTGGAAGGCGATAGTGCAAGTGGTACATCGCATGAGAGATCGGGGTCTTGTCATTGACTCGGAAGGATTTCGATGCCTATGCATCGGACTGGAAAAAGCGGTTCGAGCGTGTCATATGGTAGAAATACCGGCGGCCCCGCTGTCTAGAGTAAGAGTGGGAGCGGAGGCGGTTCTGGCGGAGGGACCGAGGGTGGTGCACTTGGTGTTCAATGAGTGGGTAGGTGTGGACGTTGGTTTGAAATCTCTAGATCAAGTTTCATCGTACATCGGGAACGCTCTGTTACATTGGGAACAGGATGAACGCTTACGTATTCCGACTCTCCTCGCGACCCCACTACCTGCCGCGCTCCACGCCTACGTTCGCGTGATGGGCTTGCTCGGTGACTACGAGGGAATCCTGGCTCTGGTGCAGTGGATGGCGAGACATGACGAAGAGCTTCGTACTGTTGATCCAATGAATGGTCGGCGCATAAGGCGAAGGGCGCTTATTGCGGCACGGATTTTCATAGAAAGGGACACGAATGAGCGGGAAGACAGAAGAGCCGTTTATGCTACTCGTCACTTTGAGGCGTTGGATACTGGCCGTTACGGACTCCTCAAGCAGCTAAGAGCGACTATGGAGAGTATGGACGCCTGGGGCGGGTGGCCAACAGACGATGAGGTTATCAACTACCACAAAGAAGGCAATTAAATGGGCCGATCTGCCGTGGAACGGCCGGACTCCTCGCCGTTGATAATCGAAGCCGTAAAATTAGTTAATCTTAGAAAACGTCTTAACGTACTTAGGGTGCGGGGTAAGTCTCTGCCTAGCAACGCGCAAGCGAGTGTATGGTTGCTGGGTAGAGACTTTCTTCTACCCCCCAAGTACA
>JAJDMX020000354.1:0-40435 GCA_022345685.2 Nothomitra cinnamomea | reverse complement strand
CATGCTGTGTCGCGATGAACCCTGCTCGCCTCTGTCGGCCCTTGCCCACCGTTACTCGCAACAGGGGCCACCCTCCCCCAAGTGAACAGCTTCGCTTCATCGCGCCTGATTCGGCCTAGCGGATGCTCTTCTGGACCTGTCCGGTGCAGTCGACCGTGGTCCTGGTCATCGAATATCGACAACGGCCCCTTGCTCGCCCCGAACTCGTCGCACGTCTTTGTGTTGTGCCATCCGTTCTCTACCAGTCTCCACCAGGCTCTGCCAGGCTCTGCCGGGCTCTCTGCCAATCTCTGCCAATCTCCCTACCCCAAGTCCGGCCAGTCTGCCTCTCGTCTATCCTCGTCAAGTCGTTCTAGCAACCCTCGTCGACATTCCATTCCCTAGCCGTGATCCCGCCTCGCCCGCAATCTCCCATTGCCCGTCCATGCCTCCGGAGAAAGTGCACGCAGTGCCGAGTACGCAAATGGCGTACTGAGCAATCCCTGCTTGCCTAAGAAAAATTTGCCAGCCCCAGGCTAACTGCGACCGCACACAACCCACAGGCGTACACCCACTCCCCAAAACCCATGTAAGCCCCGGTCGATCGCCCGATCAAAACGGACTGGCTATCCTGTGCAATCCTGCTGGTCTCGCTCAATCTGGCCTGAACGGGTGACAATGTCGCCATGTATACCGGGGTACGGCCTACGCACCACCGCTAACTTGGACTAGAACGCTCGAGCGCACTTCCTGTTGAGATACTGAGGATACGACACGACCAGTCTACCAGACTTGCTGCATCCCTTTCGGGGATCTCCCAACTGTCAAGCCCTCCCCCAAACCCAACCTGAGACCCTAATTTACGACAACCCTCCCAACTGGTCCCTAACTCTCAACGGCTGGCGCGCCCAATATCCACAAAAGGCTTGCAAGGCTTTTTCGCTCAACTGTTTTGGCGTGGACGAGCCAGGAGCCCTTGAACTCTCAGCACTATGAACATTTCCCCTTTCAAAATGTGGGCTTACTTAGGTACTCAGGAACACGATTTGGAACAACGGCGGAGATATGAGGACTGTGATTCGTCTGTGTAAGGCAGACTGACTGCCGGTGGGTGGCTCTCGCGCAAAATGCTTGCTCGACCCTATTCGGTCTTCTGCTAGGCCGGTCGGTGGGCGCACGACCAGATGATCGCAATTTTGAGTGATCGTCAGCGCAACGGTACGGCTCAAACTTGATCCGCCGGGTGTTTTGTCCAGCGACACGCCGTCGTTGGTGGGATGGTGACTTTATGGGCAGATGTAGGGTGTGCGCAGCAATGTATCATGTATGTATCGGCCGGTCACGGACTAATTGCAGGCCATTCGTGCGGCGCCAGCACTGATGATACATATCGCCGTCTCAATATTTTTTCGCCCTTTCAGCTCTAATGTTGCTTGACTTGCTTGCTGCGCGCGACGCCGACTTGCGCCGACCCCCGATGCACGCAGCGACGAACGCATGAAGGATAGGTGATGCCGCACGCCTGGGTGGACCGGGCGTAATTTCGCTCGAATGTTCCGAGTGCCTGGGAAGCTGCACATCGCTGTGGGTCGCACAGATCATGCAACAGAAGATTAAAAGCAAAAATAAGAGGTTTGGGGCAAACTCGGTGCATACTGAGATACAAGGTGTGTATGGTGTGTAGGGTGAACGCAGGAGGGCCTACATAGAGCACACAGCTGGGTGTATTCAGCATGTACAGAGAAAGGTGGAGTGTTAGCTGGGCGATTGTTGTGGATTGCCAAGCCTGAGCTGAGTTTAGAACTATAACGGCTTTGGATATAGGGTTCACATCTGTTTCCCGCTCGGGATGTGCGTTGCACAGGCGCCGGGCTGCTTTGAGACAAGTACCTGTCACCCGAGTCCAGCTTGTGCGGAGCGCAAGCCAGTGGTGAGTGAAGGCCAGTGGTGGGTTAGTGATAGGTGGAGCAAGCGTCGGTCGCCCACCCCGTTCATATCCCCATCGAAAGTGCCTTGCGCAAAACGAGTATGACAGTGACAGAGTACGGTAAGACACCAATCAATCCGCTCTAAAAAGAAACGGTCGGCCCCATCCTAATCTGATCCAATCCCAAATCTAAGACAGGGACTAGGCCCGACCAGGCTTCGACACCACGATATTTGATTGCAGCATGACAGGCGGCAGGAACAGCGCAGCACAGAGGAAAGGCTTCGCCGAGGTGTAGAGCGTAAAACCAATAAACTAAATTTGAGTGGCCGTTGCGTGAAGTTGCTTGGAGTTGCGCCGCAACCCTGAGGCCGACTGCGATCATCATGGCTCACGAATCAGTGGGTTCTGCGAGAGATAGGCAGCAGACCCGATCAGATACGTCGATGATCGATCAGTCGTTGGTGGTTGGTGCAGAATGCTCCGTGCGTGGGCAAGTCCTGCGCTGGACTAGTGTAGCTATGGTCGTGCGATGTGGCACTCGGTGCATGCACGTACGCTACCAACAAACCTGCTGGTTGCGTGGGTGTTCTTCTACTTGCGTGCTGGGGGCGTTCCGAGTTTGGGGATGATAGGCGGGCGACTGCGATGCCCACCTCACGATTTCCCGCCTTGGGTCAAACGGTCTCCCCGGCACCGCGATCTGCTTCCGCCTTAGCGAAATTAGGGGATTTGCACGCACAGCCAGCCACCATTCCATCTATAGCGGTGCAAGGCATAGTGGCCTCGACGCTGGTAGGCTGGCAGTGACACGCTTTTATTGAGAAGTTCCAGCGACATCCTTATCCCTGTCAACAATATTGTTTTGCAATATCATCCATCGGCCGTATGCCGTACGGCCGTACTCCGTTGCATAATGGGCCTCGCCGACGAGGGTCGAAGGGAAGAAACGAGGAATGAGGGCGAGCAGAAGAGGGGGAAAGAACACAGAACGGTCCGGACATGGGCATACCGGAGCAACCCACGACCAGACTGCTACTATACTCAGACTACTGATCGTAATGTCTTAGACGGCCAGTCATTGGAGCGGTCAGCATCCCATCGTAGCTGGCACTGGTCACGAAATATCCCGACCTGTTTCCCGGGGATGACTGCGCACAAATTGTTGTTTCCCAGCCCGGGGGAAACGAACGGATGTGTCCAGAATACCCGTCGTGCAAAGAGTCCACTGGGTAAGTTTTAGCTCTAGGCACGTAGCCTTTTCGGACCTGTAGCCTTGTTGCTAATGGGGGTACGTGTTAGACTGGCATTTATTTTGCGGCTTGTGTGGCAGGTTCTTGCTTCCTATCAGACTATCCAGACCCCCTCAAGAAGGCCAAGAGATATAGAGCTTAAATCCTAAAGCTGTTCATTGCAAGGGTCCACATCGCTGAAAAGGAGCATTTCCTTGGTGGCGAGCTGGCCTTCCTCCGCGATACACATGATCAACGAACCGCCCCACCCGTTGGATCGACGGACGTCAAAACTCACATCCAATTCGTCCTGGCCTTCGCTCTAAGCTGCCCGATAAAGGAGAAATGTCTTGTTCCAAGTGGCCAATGCCCTTCGACGCAGTCGGGCCGCCACAGAGTTCATTGCCTACTCCATAACCATCAAAATGGTTTCAGCCGTGGACCACTTGGTCTGGGGTGACTGCTAGCTATGTTGAGACATTGGAAAGCCTCGTAGATGGCTTACGGCTGGATAAGAAAACTCAAGATAGCAGCTAAAGAAACAAAGGAATACTCGTGAAGAAACATATCAGAGCCGCGAACACTTCGCTAGCCCAGAACTCCAACCATTGTCCAAACACGCTCCTAACTCCGTGCTCAGTGCACCTGCTCCCTTATTTTTACCATCTAGAAACTTGCATCAATGCGACAATGTCACAGCCATATGTCTCCACCTTCTCCTGCTATCCATTTCCTCCAAGCCTCGTCATAAGCATCCTCTAGGTCGTTCACCCATCGTCGTGTATTGAAAAGCGCACTACTCCATCGGCTCTCGTAGAGCATCTTTCGAAGCTCGACAAGCCTACCCTTGCCCTTCCCTGCTTGTTGGGGATCCCTTGAATAACAAAGACCACTGCCTAGCTCGACGGCACGATCCTCGTACTCCTCCTCGCTACCCACAACAAGATCTTCCGCAGCCCTGTCGCCTTCGACGGACTTTGGTAGGGCACCCCTCAGTATTGACGAAGCCATCCTTGAGCACATCTTATACTTGTATCTTGGTAGCGTCAGAAGTGGCGTTCCGGACCACAAGACGTCAGCGGCGGTTGTATGAGCATTACACTCTGGCGTATCTAGAAAGAGATCACAGACTCGCGCTCGGGAGATATGCTGATGCTTAGGGGCCACATCGGTGAAGATAATGCGAGATGCTACATGTGAGCCAGCCCAATGTTGAGCCGTCTGCTTGAGATTGCTCTGTCCAAGGTCAGGGAAGCGGAGAAGCCAGAGGACAGCATTGGGAATCCGAGCGAGAATTCGAAGCCACGTTCGGAACGTCGTGGGCTCAATCTATAAGGTGTTGTGGTCAGCACTGTAGTGGGGGTGTGATTTGGAAGAGTACCTTGTAAAGTTGATTGAAATTTGCAAGGATAATCGCATCATCAGTCAACTGTGGGAAGAGTTCTTTGCGCATGTCCCAGCGTCGTCTTTGCTCATCCTCCCAACTCAACTGTTTATTCTGAGAATCCGGTGCACTTTGCCGATGGTCGCAACAGAAGAAAGTATCTCGTGAGAAGACGATATTCTCGGAATATACCCATTCATCCTCATTGCCACCGTAGTTGTTGTCGTGAAGCTGATCATCTAAGTCGATGTTCCGTCGGCACGGTCGCAAGGTCTCCAGAGGCACTGCAGCGGTATCGGCTAGGAGGTAGTCACACCATTCGGCCCCGAGAGTGCCAGCGAAACCCATGAATGACATCTGGATCGGGCAGGGACGCGCCGCAAAGACCTCATTCCTTGCCCCTCTGGTATAGCCGTTTAGGTTGATCAAGATGTGAATCCCGTCCTGGACAAGTTGATTCACGAGTTTGTCTGCACTCCAATGACTAGCGTCGTAGAAGACAGGCGCTTCACGCTCAATCTGTAACCGATGGACAGATCCATCGCTAACTGTGGTAGCGTAACAGAACGCCTTGACACGGGATGGGTTGTGCAGCCCAAAGACCGACTGCATTAAGTGAGCAAGAGGGTGGTTATTGAAATCTGAGGAGACGTATCCCACGTTAAGGTGCGGATTCGGCGGCGCTGGAGGACGGTAGACCGTGCTGGGAAGCCAGGGCGACCGGAGGGTCGAGCACGATATCCTTAAGGCATTTCGTTGAGAGATGATGCGGACTTGTTTCGCCGATAACGGACAAGTGAATGTATGGAATGGTAGGACTGTTGGAGCGGCTGGGACAGAAAGAGCGGCAGGAAGCTGTGGCCTAGCGTACGTCGAAGGAGGAAGGACCTTGTGGTTGACATACTGGTCTTGATACCACCGCCAAGTAAGCTTTTTATTTGCTCGTTCGATCAATCTTACGACTCGCGCTCCTTCCCAGCTTTGCCATGTCCAGCTTTTTAGCATTTTCTCCATACGTTCCCGTTTCTCCCTTGACCACCTCGCGCCGTCTGCGTATTCTAGCTGCTTCAGCATTATCTGAAGCACCTCGCCTGATAAGATGCCTTTGCCCCAATGCTCTCCCTCGGCGAGCTGCTTCCTAACAATGTCAACCACCCGCTTCATCCATCCGGAGCTAGCTGCCCGGGAAGCCCTAGCATCTACCAGCATTCCCTTATCGTCGACATGCCATCGATCCCGCTTGCAACTGTCCTCCGAAATTCCACCCCTTCCTAGCCAACTACAGACAGAGTTCAGAGCATTTGCCAAACCGCAGACAGCTTCTGCAAAGTCGGGGTTCGCGGCAACAGCCCGTTTGTAATGACCGATTGCTTCGCTGATCCTGCCTTGATCCTTGACCGCGTTGGCAAGATTTGCGAGGGCAATGTCGAAAGTTGGTTCAAAGGATACCGCCAGCTCATACATCTTGATGGCTGCTGGTAGATGACCAGTGTCTTTGAGAAGGCTCCCTAAGTTCGTATACAGATGTGCATGCTTTGAATCAAGTTTCAACCCGTAGTTGTAGTACGCCAATGCAAGTGCAATACCGTTTTCTTCCGCGACCCCCTGAATAGCAGGTATTTGAGGACCCGCCGTCTGTACATTTGGCCTTGTCGATGTCGTCTGTTGAACACTAGCAAGGAGAATTCCAACGTTGTTTGCAGTCGAGGGGCTTGGCAGCAACGCCAGAGAGAGGTAATACAAGGCTAGAATGTCCCGAACTCCAGATGTGATATGTCGCCCACCCGTAGGGTTCGAGCCCGATGACATGCCATCTTGAAAGATCTTTGCAAGTGAAAGTAAGGAATTGCTCATTGTCGAAATTGCCGCCTTTTTAGCCATACCGTGAGGGACGTCCTTGAGGCCAGGTAGTTCTCCGTGGTTTGGGAACACTAACTTGGATGTTTGTAGAGCTTTATCCGGAGGAAGAAGGATTGGGTCGTTCGAAGACCTACCCCTTTGATCAGGCGTATTTTCCGCACTAACTTCTCTCCCAACGACAGTCAGCACTCGCTTGATAAGCCCCTGTATACCCCGAACTCTTCTCCCAGTGCCGATCAATACAGCGTCCTCAAACGCTTGTGATGCTCCGGCGTTGTCCCCCAATGAGTATAGCATATTGCCCTTTGCGTGCAAAAGTGCAAGCATCCTTCCATTGTCCGAACTTGATATAGCATATCCGCTGGACCCAAGTTCGCCTTGTGGAGTGTCGTCACCTTGCAGTGTTGATTCGCTATCATCCCCGTCGTAGTCAAAGCTCGCCTGGTCGGTCAATGTAGAGGCAGATGCGCTAGAAGACCGGCTGCTCTCACTGGAAGTTTCACTGAGATCTGTAACCTTGAACGAGACATCACTCTTCGGCAGTCGTAAAGACTGTTCGACAAAGTCGATGATTCCTAATGCTTCCTTTCCACGATTGTTTCCGCAGAGTAGACCAATCAAATGTTCCACAGCCTCAAAGTAGTTAGGTCGGAGATCGACAGCACAGCGCCAGTATCGCTCAGCATCGTCTCGCCGATTGAGTGCTAGTAGTGTAGCCGCCAGGTTTGACATAGCTTCAACATGACATGAGTCAACCACTATGATCTTCGAATACCAGACAAGTGCCTTGTTATAGTCCGCCAGTCCATAGGCCAGACACCCGCCTAGTAACATACCGTCCACCCAATTCCATGAGCTCTCTCGACAGAGATTCGTTAGCATTTCCAATGCCGCCATTGCATTCGAAGCAGGAGATGCTCCGCGCTGAGGGTTGAAAGGAGATGACGTTGCATAAGAGTTCCTCCTGATAATATGAGTCCTATCCGGAAGGGTCAGATGTTGAGGCAAGCTAGGGTTGACCGACGGTTGCTGCAATTGCTGCTGAGGTGCATGCCATTCGTACTCGGGAGTGCTAAATTTGAAGTCACCCGAGTCCAAATGCCTAGCTGGCAAGCTGTGCATCAACCCAACTGTACTAACATTGAGGTCGCGTTGCTGCTTCAACCGTTTGTTGGAGTATCCGTCAAATACACCAGAAGTCTGCGATTGAGGTTGGCCATTTGTCGTATTGTTTTGCTCTGCGCTGTAGCTGGGAAAGGTCCACCCAGGTTGACGAGGAGGTTTCGGAAAGATTCCAGGCCTATACGGTTTGGGGCGAGGGTTTCCCTGGCTCTGACTATTCCTCCGCGGATGGTGAAGGGACGCTAATAAGTCGACATATACACTATGGGCCCAAGACAGTACCTTTTCCTTGAATTGTGCATTCGTGGTCTGTAGCCCGAAATCTGATGTTGAACGTTGACCAACAGGTTGAAAAGGCAAAGAAGGTCCAGAATGCCTCGGTTTGTATTGTAAATCCCACGGCAGATTAAGTTGATTGGCTGGTAACTGTGTCGGTGGAATAGCTAATGCCGTACTATGATGTCCATGTAGTGTCCCATGGGGTGTGGTGGGATTGGTTTGTGTAGCTTGGGCAAGGTTGGAGTGGGTCTGGGATATGTGCGGGAATTGGTAGTCTTTAGTACCCCCAGCTCCAAAATTAAAGAGTGTTGTCTGCATGGACGAAGATGGGGAGTAAAATGAGGTCCCATCTGGCCTAAGAGTTGAGAGCGCTGGCTTCCCACTCACTTGGCCAGGTGCTTGCTTTGGAAGACTATGGCTACCTCCCGGAGTTCCTCCCCACCCACTCGTCCCATACGCCGAATAATAGCCAGGATCCCGCATCGCAGCCGGTCTGTACGGGATGAACCCCCCGTCCGGCCAGTATGGGCCAAAGGGGCCTTCATCGTTGGAAGCTGTGGGCCCTGGACACGGTTGATAGGACGGCTGAAGCGCAATTGGGACTTGCATACCGGTGGGAAGGAAATAAGTGAGCGCCTGGTGCATCGGAACCTGGTTCAAAACTGAGTCAATTCCTGGGGTATATTGAGGAGGCTGCATCCAACTTGTGCCGGTGCCATCCATTCCCGGATCCCCTATGCCCCATCCCGCGCGTTCATTACCATTCTGATCGCCCAGGGGAGAGTGTCTGATATTCGAGTTAGGCGCCGGCGGCTTAAGGTAAAAATTCGTGTTCTGTTTTTCTTGAACTCCGCCTAGGGAATAGAGGGGAGATTGGTGACTATTCGCGTTCTTTAGTGGAAGCAATATGTGCTTTGCCGCATGCGGCTTCGATGCCCATTCCACTGGTGTCCCGTCGTACCCTGCAGCTAGGGTGCCATTCGGTGTTTTCCTTCGCAGCATATGTTCTGATCCAGTTGCATGCTGCTGAGCAACGTGCTCGGAGAGTCCGTGGGGGGGGTAAGAGTTCGTCCGATGTAGCTGGTTTGGGTGCTGTTGATGTAATTGTGGGACGGCTCTAAATTGTTGAAATGTCGAAGAATTCTGGGAAGGCGTCCGAGACGGAAGAGCGCCAGGGGAGTTGGGTAAAGAGTTGTAGAGACCATAAAATTGTTGGCGGTCCAGAGGTGATGTCTGAGGTGGAGGTTGCTGCTGAAGTGAATGAGGTAACATGGTGATTAAGGTTCGTAACAAAAACTATCTGCTTAAAATCTGGATTGTCTGAAATCGTTGACGCCCGTCGCTATCATCAACAGACGACGCACGAAGGGATAACAGATTGCGCTAATCAACAAGGGAAAGGACAAGGATTAGGTATCAGCATCAACGCCTCATCAAGTTTTTTGAATTCCGAACCCGTTGCAGAGTCTTGTGTCGTGATCTTTGCATGGCATTCAGGTTGTCAACCGCCCGCCAAAGTCCAACGCCAAGAAACAACCACGAAGAATAGGTGTCGTAGTGTCGGGATCCGCGCAAGAGTTTCGAGAGAACGTGCGAGATGCTCGATACAAGAAGCCACAGAAGGATGAAGCGGTTCCGCACGCGTTGGTGGTCTGGTGGACTTTGCCTAGTACCTCGTACTCGATCTCGGCCGTTGCTGAGGGATTCCGATATGCAAGGAGCACGACGCAGGCTTAGTGCTGGTTCAGCCCCGTCCAGGCTGTCGCTCGTCGTCAGGTATGCTGCACAACCCCGGCTCAGCGCATGCAAACGCCCCGGATAACCAAAGGCCTGCTCTCCAATCTGTTCGTCGACCGTCTGCCCAGCCTCTACACAGTCACTGGACTCTCGTGGGAGGCCACGGATTCTGTGTCTGTGGTTCTACGCCGTAACAAAATTGGTGGGGTGTGCATACGGGATACCGTTTAAACTAGGACAAGCGCCCGGGCGGCTCGCAGTAGGCTAGAGTACGGCGGAGGACTCTTGTAACGAAGGGTTGTTTGCACGTTCGTATAGGCGTCACAGAGTATAGGTGGCTTGAATTATGCAAGCCGCAATTTGTGCTGGGCGCAGCTCAAATATGTATAAGTCGTTTAGAACCACGCACATACGCGCAGCCCATCTACAAGGCGACGTGCGTGGTCGATCATGCGGGAAGGGAAAAGACTGAAGAAGATGGGAAGCAGCCCTCGCTGCACCTACAGACTTAGTCTTGCAAAAGTACATTTGGAAGGGCTTGAAAGGCCCGTTGAAGCCGTCGATCGTTACTGGTGTTGGGAGCTGATATTGAAGTGTCATCAATGTAGATCTGCAAGCGGTTTAACGGTGTCTGGGAAAGATTGCAGTCTTCAATCACTCAATCACTCTAGGCTGTTCCGACCTATCCGATCTGCAGAAATACTCACGCCCGCTTAGAGTTTTTCGCAACAAATCCCATTGCTCAACAACAGCCAAACAATCCCGTCTGCATTTCGTTCTGAATCTTCCAGAGTACATGGTGGCTTTATTGTTCATTGTCGCAAGAGGTAGATCGGTTGCTTAGACAAGCCAGTGGCGTCTTCTAGCAGGGTTGATGTTTCAAGGGCTCCCCGCGTGATGGGATAAATTATGCACCACCTAATCACGGCAATGGAGATTAAATAATCCGAATGTCTTATCGAGCCATTTAGCCAGCTCCAGGAGTTCGGTTGTAACGGCTGAATTTCGAAGCTAACTAAAGTGCCTAACGAATATAACGTGTAGGTGCGGCACACTAGGATTTTGGGATTTTGAATAAGTATGAGCTTCCGGATAGCCCGAAAGTCTACCGGATTTATAGATGTGATGTACTTGGGGGGTGGGGATAAGTGTTTGCTCCTAGGCGCCACCAATCTCCGGTGGCAGATTCCGTCAGGGGCTTTTCAGGTAAAATTTTGGCTAAGATTTTTCCTTTTCAGAATATCAATTAACAATGAAATTCAAAGGAAGTTGTGATAATTACTTTCCTAACCCAAAAAATCATGAAACAACTTGAGATCAGTGTTTACAAGTTATTACCTTATAAAGGTATACTGAGAAATTTTGGTATGAAATTTCAATTACTACAAAACTTAACAAATCTGAAACTGATATCTTACTTCAAGTACTCATTCAAATTAACCTCAACTTGAATAGTCTTTAGTTTTTACTCAAGCTTTAATATAATAACTTATTATATTTATTACAAATAGTAAGTAAACTCAACAACTATCATAGAAGAAAATTCGATAAGAAATGGAACTTCAATGTAGTGAAAGATTAATTAAGATGATAATAAATTAGCCAGGATATTATAAAAGAATACCTTAAAAAAAGTAAGTAAATTTTTTCTTAAAGTATTCAATTAACTAACTATTTATAAATTTAATATTTCTATAATTAATAAAGTTAAACAAGTAAAATAGTATTAAAAGAGATTAAATTGAAGTTACGAAGAATAGAGTTAAGTTATTTGGACCAATAAATTTTCATTTATGACAATAAACTTCCATCACCGACTATAAGTTATCTAAAGACCAGAGGAGAAATATTATCTAGACTGTGTTAATACTATATGGTATTCAGGAAAACAATTGGCTATAGCTTGAGAAGCTTTTTATAGTATTATAATGTCAGAGTTATACTTTATTTCTAAATAGGCCAAACTTAATTCAGCAGTATTATCACAGTGGTGCTAAGACCAAGCCTCGGCAACTCGGCCACTGAGACAAGCAATGACTGAGTTACCTCAAGCAACGTCGACAGTGCTTAGGTAAATAAACAAGAGGATAGGAAGCGTCACCGAAGCCTTTTAAACTGATGAGCGGTTTACTAGAAATCATCTATTGGTTAAAAACCCTTTGTATATACACTACGTTTATAGTGCCTTTCTAATAGCTCTATTGCTACTGCCATCAACTTGTAAGAAGTTTGCCTTACATGTACTGTTAACAAGAGGCCCACCGGTGGCTCTAGTACTTACTTCCATAGTCTTTCATCGCTTCACCTATGATAATCCAGTACTTACGACTATCAATAAGTATACCTATTGTTACAAGTATATATTAAATATATACTAGATTCTATCTTAATATCTTTTTGACAACAAATATATATTATAATTTGATATTAGTATGATTTTATATTCTAATTTGTCTTGAGAGTTTAAGTATGTGGCGAAACGTTTATAAAGTAATTATGGAATAATTATGTTAATGTCATATACTGTAATAGCAAAACAGTTCTGCTATAACTATATCAAAAGATATTTTGGGGCAATGATTCTTAGTACAAAGCTTAATTACTAAACTATTAAAATATTTAATAAGAAGAAAAGGAAAGATACCTTTCCTGAAATCTTAATATAGTATTTATAGCTACCTCTTTACTGATCTCTTAGTTACTTACTAACGGGTAACTCATATTATATAGTGTGCATACTTATTAGTGTAACTTATAATATAACTCATCTTAGGTTCAATAATAGTATCTGAATCATCATGACTTATAACTTTTTATCTATGCTCCAACTACTCTCTATATCCAGCTAATATATCCTTTAGCTATTAAGTGTCTTTCAGCTTCTTTGGTCCTTTGTTCACATCTAATAGTTTCAGGCTCCATAGTCTGTGAAACTTTGTATAGTCGATTACTTTCTAATTAAATCACTTGGCATTTTCATAGCTAGCTAAGATTGTCACTCTAATTAGAATATAGGTGAAGTTTTGAGTTGCTACAGGTTATACTTTCAGCACTGAGAGCGCTAATTGCATAAGCTTTACTTTAACCTTCACTCAGCTCCAGTAAATGCTATTCTTCCTTGTATTTAATTCATCTTTGTAAAGCTATACATATTGCTATTAGTTTTATAGAACCACAATCTGAGTCAATAATAACTGATATCATTCCTATATTTATAGCATTATTCTAATAAGGCTTGAGATGTCTGTGACAATATATAAAGAATGAGGCTAAGCAGCAGTAATAGAAGATGAAGTATTAAGGTACAAAAAATATGCAAAAAAATATTAAAGGTTAAATGAAATAGAGGTAATTAAATGACCTCCTCAATTACCAAATCATAATCCAATAAAAGCAATTTGGGAAGATATAGAGATGAAGTTAAATATAATATTTGATCGTTCTAATAATATTGAGGAACTTCAACAACAATATTGTATAGACTTTAAGATAACAAGTAAGAAAAGACTTTCTAACTGAATATCTAAAATAAAAAAATGTCTTAATACTGTTATTTTAACTTAAAGTATAGCAATACCATATTAGTTAATAATATTAATACTATTTCTATATACTTGAAGTGTAGCTAATGAAAGATTTTTAAATTCTTCTATTTTTGAGGAAATATATACTTTTTTTTTGCCTCAGAAAAAACCTCTATTATATCTGTACATACTAATGCTAGGATAAGGAAGAACAGAAACTATCTTCTATACCCTAAGTATAAAAGTACTAGGGTCATAAAGTAAGTAGTTTAGAAAAAGCTGAAGTATTTTCACAATAGTGATAAAATTGTTCTGAATATTTAATTACTATTAGAATATTCATCCTTAAATAATATAAATACTAATTAGAAATTGTCAATAACCTCATATTAATTCAATATACCTTGTTTTTAAATATGGTATTCCAAACTCAAGCTTATACAATATATAAACCATAATTTTAAATTTAAATATTACACAAATGTATAGGATGGTCAATTTGCCATATTACAACTATTATTCCTTTTAAAAAACCAGCAATTGCTGACATTTACTTTTTTTCTACAATATTTAAAAAATCAAAAGTAAAAGTATTTTTAAATGCTCTGAAATGAAAGCAATTAATTAATTTTGTAACTTTATTTACAGCAACACAATATATGACTTAAATAGAAATTAAGGAAGTAACATATTATAATTACTTTCTTAATACTATTTATATTTAAATAAAGAAGAATTTAATAGAGTTATTCTGCAACTGAATTTTTCCATATGTATTTTATGAAATTGAATCATATAATATCTATGTTAGGCATAGTAGACAAAAAAATAAATATTACTCTATATACATATATTAATATATATGTATATATATATGTATTGAAATATTTTATATTTATATGACTTTAAAGCTTTTTGCTTAATATTATCTTCTAGCAACTCTATAGTATATTTAATTATCTAAATTAATTGTTATTTATATTAATATATTTATTTATTAAAATTAACCTTAAAGTTAAACTCTCTGAATTACTAAAACAGTATAAACAATACTGAGCTAAATACTGAACGCAGCTATAGCAATGTCATAAGACTTTTAAAATTAAAGTTATAGAAATATAAGGCTTTATAGTACTTTGTATAAGGAAATTGATTTTTAATAGTAAAATTAATTACTATTTCTTTTAAAAGCAATCATTTATATATAAATAAATAAAAAGGAAATTATGTATCCCTTAATATGTTAATTGCATGTAGTATAGGAACATGCTACTACTAAGCTATAGTCACAGTCTTTATCCTTTAAGACTTTATATTATATAGTTATTAAGTTTTAAAACTTTAAATATTTTATATATTTAAGGCCTTATAAATATATAAAGGTTTTAAAATACTGTACAAGCTGCTAGAGTATCCATAGACTTATTCAAAATAAAACTTGTATTGATTTTTAAAAAAGTTCTTTAAAATAAATTGTTCCTTTTAGTAAAGAATATTGAGATAAGCAAATTCCTATTATAGACAATCTAGAACCTTTCTCTACTCTAAATAACAAAATATCGTAAGAAGTGTACTTTAAACTACTTATATAATATATATAACAATAATTATTATAATAATTTCAATGCTTATTTTATTAATATACTTTAAATCATTATTAAGTTTTACTTTGATATTTAGCTAGTTCTTAACTAAGTTAAGTAATAAGTATACACATTAAAATTGCTAATCATTTTTTGTTAAACTTAATAGATAAATTAAAGTTAAAAAACTATAATATATTTTTATTATCAATTTTTAATTTTTTAAACTAATTTTTTTGGCTTTTAAAATAATTAAAAAAAAAAGTAACATAAATAAGCTTTAGTTTGTGCACATTAAACTATTGATAATTGGAAAAAAATTATTTGAACAGATAAAGATACTATTATAGAAGGGAAAATAATAGTAAATTTTATATTATAAATATCTTAAAATTTAAGATATAGGATGCTATAAATATAAGAATGATATAAAAACAATAGAATTAAATTTTAAATAAGACTTTATTAGTTAAAGTTATCAAAAAAAATTTAGACTTTAAGTTATAAAATAAAATGGATATAAAAGTCATATAGAAACTATAAGATTAGACTATAAATAAAGTTTTATTAGGTATAGTATATAGTTGAAAAAGCTACATATTTGTAATTGTAAAGACTTTAGGTGTTGTAAGACAGGTGATACTAACTATAATAATTTGATTTTAATAGAATCTTGTTTTTTAGTTTGTTTTAAACATTTAAGTGTGTGGTGAAGAATTTGTAAAGTAATTGTAAAATAGTTATATTGGTCCTATATACTAAGATAGTAAAACTATTCTACTGCAACTATATTAAATAATATCTTAGGTAATAATTCTTAATACAAAGCTTAATTGCTAAACTAATAAGATATTTAATGAAAAGAAATAGAAAGATACTTTTTCTAAGAGACTTGGTCCTTTTCCTACAATCAATAGTTTTTTGTCTGTAAGTCGTAGTAGTTTCTGTTGGCCAGTTGCTTTCTGACTGAACCGCTTAGCATTTATATGGATAGCTGAGATTGCTGCCTTGACTAGAGTATAAGTGATTTATTGAGTTGCCACAAGTTACATTCTTAGCGCTGAGAGTGCTGATTGTGCGAACCCCTGCTTTGACCCTCACTTCTCTATAGTAAGTACTGTCCGTTCTCGTATTTGATTTATCCTTGCTGAGCCGTATATACTATTCTTAACCCTACAGGTCCATGATCCAGTCCAATAATGCCAACACTATTCTCGTGTCTGTGGCATTCCTGATGGAGTTTGGGATATTCGTGACAACAACTTATACTACTGTGACAATCTAGCTTTAATAAGATTTCGTCTTCTAGTTTGTCTTGATATTCAAATATATGGTTAAGCATTCTTAAGTTGACTGTGAGGCAGATATGTTAGTTCTATATACTGAGATAGCGAAACAGTCCTACTGCAACTATATCAAAAGATATCTTGGGCAACAATTCTTGATACAAAGCTTTATTGCTAAACTAACAAAACATTCAGTAAAGAGAAAAGGAAAGATACTTTCCCTGAGATCTTAACACTATATTTATAACCACCTCTTCACTATCCTGTTGACCATTTGCCAACAGGCGACTTATACCAATAGATATGTTCCTTTCTCGACATAACTCACACTTGACTCACACTAAGACTAATAATAAAACCTGAGTCATCATAACTCATAACTCTTCTTCCATATCTGAACTGCCCACTACATCAGATTGATGTGTTTTTCAGCTACCAAGTGTTCTTTAACTCTCTTGGTTCTTTTTTCACAAATAACGGTTTGGCATCCGTAGATCGTGGTGGTTTTTGTTAGCCAGTCACTTCCTGGCTAGTCTGCTTAGCAGTTGTGTTGCTAGCTGAGATCGTTGACTTGATCGAGATATAGGTAATTTATTGAGTTGTCACGAGTCACACTCTCAGCACTAAGAATGCTGATTGTGCGAATCCTTGCTTCAGCCTCCACTCACCTGCAGCAAGTACCGTCCGTTCTCATATTTGGTTTATTCTTACCAAGCCATGTATGCTGTCCTTAACTCTATAGGTCTGTAATTTGGTTCAATGGTAACAGCACCACTCCTATATCTGTGGTATTCCTAATAAGGCTTAAGATGTTCATGATAACTACCTAATATACATATTTCTTAATATGACTTACTACATAACTTATACTGAGTTTAATAATAGAACTTAAATTATTGTGACTTATAACTCTCTACATATGTTCAAGCTGTTCACTATATTTAACTGATATATTCTTTAACCATTAAGTATTTTTCAGCTTCTTTGGTTCTTCTTTCATATTTAATGATTTGAGATTCTATAATCTATAAAGTTCTCAGTAATAGATCATTTCTTAATTAAATTGCTTAGCATTTATGTGACTTATTAAAATCACTACTTTAATTAAGGTGTAAGTAATTTATTAAATTGCTACAGATTGTATTTTCAACACAAGCCCTATTTTGACTCTCACTTGCTTTTAATAGATATTTTTTATCCTTATTAAACTATACATGCCATTCCTAATTCTATAGAATTACAACTTGATCTAATAGTAAATGATACTACTCCTATGTTTAAAGTATTATTTTAGTAAGAATTAAAATATTTATAACATTAATGTACATTATTTAAACTTAAGTATTAAAAATAACTTAATTTGTAAATGTGGTCTTCTCATTACTGGGAACTAAAATCACTTCATAGTTAAGATTTGACCAGATAATGTATAATTATATTTTTCAATATCTTGAATAATAAAACTTGATTTATTAAATAATAAATAACTTTTAATAAAGTAAAAAGAATACTTTCTATTACTTTTTAAATACTCTTCATAGTTGTTTTTTATTAAGTTACTAATTACCTATTATTAGAGGATTATACACTATATTATTATTATATTGAGGTATAACTTAAAACTTAAATTTCAAATAAGATTTAAGTTATTTTGTAATTCATATTTTTTTTACCTTTGTATAATCATAATATAATTTATTATTCTTAATTAATAAATATTACAACTATCTTAATTAGTTAGAGAGCCATCTGTTTTTCTTTGTAATTGCTTTTAGCTAGTCTTTGACTAAGAGTTTTCTTAGTTCATTAATTGCTTTTTATATTATTTACTTGATATTGTAGTTACTAGTTAAGTTTACTAAATAAGAACTACCTAATTGAAATATTATCATATTTTTTAGTTACTGAATACAGTACACAGTATATAGACTTGATAGGCTTTCAGGTAGTATATTTGAGACAATCTGATTCTGATAAAATCTTATTTTCTAATTTATCTTAAATATTCAAGTATATGGTAAAGAGTTTATAGAGTAATTGTAGGATAGTTATGTTAATTCTATATACTAAAATAGTAAAATGGTTTTGCTATAACTTATATCAAATGATATTTTCAGGTGATGATTTTTACTACAAAGCTTGATTACTAAACTAATAGAATACTTAGTAAAGAAAGAAGAAAGAATACTTTTCTTGAGATCTCAATACAATATTTATAATTATCCTCTCACTGATCTCTTAACTACCTATCAATAAGTAACTTATATTACTTAGTATATATATCTTTTAATATAACTTACAATATTACTTATACTAAGCTGAATAATAAAACCTGAGTCATTATAACTTACAACTTCTCATCTATACTTAAGCTATATACTATACTCAACTAATATATTTTTTAGCTATTAAGTATCTTTTAACTTCTTTAGTTCTCTATATATATTTAACTATTTGTGGTTCCATAAGCTATAAAGTTTCTAGTAATTAATTGTTTCTTAATTAGGTTGCTTGACATTCATATAACTAGTTGAGGTTATTAACTTAATTTAAGTATAGGTAATTTATTAAGTTACTATAGATTATACTCTCAGTACTGAGAATGCTAATTATACAAGTCCCACTTTAATTTCTACTTACTTCTAATAAGTACCATCTATTTTTGTATTCAGTTTATTCTTGCTAAGCTATATATGTCATCTATAATTTTGTAAAGTGGCAAACTAATTTAATAGCAAACAGCGTCATTTCTATATTCATGGTATTATTTTAATAAGGTTTAAGATGTTTATGAAAATACTTTTAGCAAGTTTTATTATTACTAATATTCAGTAAATAGCTTTCTTAGCTGCATATTATACTCAATAAGGTCTTGTTTACAATTTGATCTAATAGTTTCTATACTATATTAATATTTATAACATTCTATAACTTAAGGTTTAGAATGTCTATAATACTACCAAATACAAATAATAATAGAACTTACTAGGGATATAATACATAAAATACTAGAATGTAAGTTATTAAGCTTATATACTATACACTACATATGGTAACTGAAAAACATGAGTTAATACTTTAACTAAATAACTTTTACTTATTGAACTTACTTAACTACAATAATATTAAGAAAAAAAATACAGAAATCAATTGACAAACTATAAAGACTTTTAATCAGGAATAGATTAGGAGCAATAAAAAAATTGAAGCTGAAAAAGTTAAAAGATATATTAATTAAGAATAATAAATTATATAATGATTATATAATAGTAAAGCCTTTAGGTATCATAAGATAAATAATATTAGTATGATTTATGGTTATCTCTTCATTGATCTCTTAGCTACTTGTCAATAAGCAACTCATATTATTTAGTGTATATATCTTTTAACATAACTTATAATATGACTTATACTAAGTTGAATAATGAAATTTAAATTATTGCGATTTATAACTTCTGGTCTATATTCGAACTGCCTACTATATTCAGCTGATTTGTTCTTTAGCTACTAAATATCTTTTAATTCTTTTGGTTTTTCTTCCATATTTAATAGTTTAGAATCTTATATGTCATAAAGTTTCTTATTAGTCAATTATTTCTTAATTAAGTTACTTAACAGTAATATACCTGGCTGAGATTATTATCTTGACTAGAGTATAAGTAATTTATTAAGTTGCTATAGGTTATACTCTCAATGTTAAAAGTATTAATTGTATAAACTCCATTTTAGTTATCACTTACTTCTAACAAATACCATTTATCCTTATATTTGATTTATTTGTGTCAAGCTATTTGTACAATTTTTATTTCTATAGAGTTATAATCTGATCTAATAGTAGCAATATTATTTCTATATTTATAGTATTATCTTAATAAGACTTAAAATATTTATGATATCTTGACAACAAAAATATTATATTTACAAATTAAGTTACTTTAAATACTCTTAAGTTTAAGTAATATACACTAGTATTACTTATTTCATAATACCTGAAATCTTTATTATTATAGAAAAGTAACTATTAATAGTACTTGAAAAATAATAAAAATTGTTTTTCTTTTTTTCTTTATCAAATATTAAATTAGATTATTTATTACCTAACAATTTAAGTTTTACCATCTAAAATATCAAAAGATATAATTGTATATTACTTTGTTAAATTCCAGCTAGAAAGTAATTCTAGTTTCTGATAATAAGAAGATCATATTACAAATTAAGTTATCTTGAATACTCTTAAACTTAATTGATATATATTAGTATTACCTATTTTTAATATTTAAAGCCTTTATTGTTATAATAACATATAACTAAAAGAGTTAGTTACTGAATATAAACAGCAATAAAATTTACTATGAATATAATATTTAAAATAATTAAGTGTAAACTATTAAGCTTGTATATTATATACTATATATAGTAACTAAAAAATATAAAATAATACTTTAATTAAGTAGCTTTTTGTTATGAATATCCTAGGCCTCATTAAAATAAAGTTACAGATACAGGAGTGGTGTCAATTACTATTGTATCAGATTGCAATTTTATAGAATTAAGAATAGTATATATAGTTTGATAAGAATGAACTGAATATAAGGATAAATAGCACTTATCAAAGTTAAGTGAGGGCCAAAGCAGGGCTTGCGCAATCAACACTCTTAGCTCTGAGTGTATAACCTGTGACAACTCAATAATTCAATCATATCTTTGTCAAGACAATAATCTTAACTAGTTATAGAAATGCTAAGTGACATAATTAGGAAATAATCAACTATATGGAGTTCTACAGACTATGGAACTTAGAACTGTTGGATGTGAACAAGGGATTAAGGGAGCTGAAAGATACTTAACAGTTAAGGAATATATTAGCTGCGTGTAATGAATAGCTCAAGTATAGGTGAAGAGTTATGAGTTATAATAACTTAGGTTCCATTATTGAACTTAGTATAATAGGAAGCCTTAAGGATTAAGACTGCAACTTGACAATAGCATACTGTCACGCCACATGCGATTAGCACATTGAGAGACATGTAATATTCTTTTCACTATATATATACAGGAAACTATTTCTAGAAGAAGCAGCAATTAATTATACAATTAATTTAATAATTAAAATCAATCCTATTGTATAAAGTAATGTGAAGTATTGTTTTTCTATCTTCTTAACCCTAAGAGCTTCATGATGTTGTTGCAACTGTATATGGCATTTGACTTAATGTCATTCACACTGTTTTAGCAATCTAGAAAGTCTAGCTTTAAGGCTAACTCTGACACTTAAAATAAGTTGCATTGTAAGTAATATCAAGAAGTATATATACTAAGTAATATGGATTACCCATTAGTAAATAGTTAAGAGATTAGTAAAGAGGTAGCTATAAATACTACATTGGAATTTTGGAGAAAATATCTTTTCTTTTCTCTTTACTGAATGTCTTATTAGTTTAGCAATTAAACTTGATACTAAGAATCATCACCTCAAGATATCTTTTAATATAGTTGCAGCAGAACTGTTTTGCTATTATAATATATAGGACTAACATAATTGTTTCATAGTTACCTTATAAACGTCTTACCATGTACCTAAACTCTCAAAACAAATTAAAATACAAGACCTTATTAGTATTAAATCATAATACTTTTACTTAGTGGACTTAACTAGTTATGATAATATAAAAGAAGCAATATAAAAAGTAATTAACTATTATAAACATTCTAAGACTTACTAGAATAATTGTTGTAGTGAAGGCTTTAAGTGTCATAAGATAGATGATAATAGTATGCGTTACTTAGACTTAAGTGCTTTAAGTAACTTGATTCGTAAACAGGGTCTTCTCATTACCAAGGACCAGAATCACTTCCCAGTTGAGATTTAATAAGGTAGCATATAATTATATCTTTTAATATTTTAAACAATAAAACTTGGTTATTAAGTAACAAGCTTTCAAATAATATATTTGATAAAGAGAAGAGAAAAGCACTTTTTGTTGCTCTTCAAGTGTTCTTTATAGCAGCTCTTTATTGAGTCACTAATTACCTACTATCAGATAATTCTATACCACATTACAGTTACGTCAAGATATAATTCACAACTTGAATTCCAAATAAAGAAACCTAAGTTACTTCATAATTCATACTCTTCCTACCTTTGTGCAATTACTGCACAACTCATTACTTCTAACTAATATGTCCTTTAATTGTCTTCAGTTGATCAAAAATCTATTAGTTTCTCTTTTGAGTCATTTCTAGTCAATTCCTAACTAGAGGTCTTTATAGTTTATTAGTTGTTTCTTATTTAATTCTTTTGCCGTTATAGTGGTTAGCTGAGTTTGTTAAGCAAAAGTAGTTTGATTGGGGTGTTATCTCATATTTTTCAGTTACCATATACAGTATACAGTATACTGGCTTAACAGTTTATACATTGCTACCATAAGCCCCCATATCTTAGCAAACCTTATTATTATTTGTATTTAGTATTTAGCTTTCTTAACTATATGCAATACTCAATAAAGCTTTACTTACAATCTAATCCAATAACTTCTGCACCACTCTTGTATTTGTGGCATTTTATAGCTTAATGCCTAAGATATTTATGATGATAACGTTACAAATATAGACATAATACTATTATTATTGAATCAGATCATAATTCCATAAAATTAGAGACAATACATATAGCTTAGTAAAGATGAACTAAATACAAGGATGGACAGTACTTGTTAAAAGGAAGTGAAGATCAAAGTGAAGTTTATGTAATTGTTACAGACATCTCAAATCTTAAGCTACAAGATACCATAAAAGTGGGAATGGCATAAGAACTATTAGATTAGATTATAAATGAAATTCTATTAGATATAGTATGCAGTTGAAAGAGCTAACTATCAAATATAAACAGCAATGAAATTTATTAGAGTGTCAACTCATAGTGGCAACATACAAGCTGCCAAGCCTGCATACTGTACACTGTATACGGTAACTGAAAAACATAAGATAATATTCTAATCAGATAGCATTTGCTTATTGGACTCAACCAGCCAACACAATATCAAGAGAGTTATATGAGCAGTAATCGATAAACCATAAAGACTTCTAACTAAAGACTAACTAAAAGTGATCTAGAAAACCTAGTCGATAAGCCTATAATATGGAGCCTTAAGGGGCAAGAACTGCAGTTATGACTCAGCAGCGGTGCACTATTATGCCACATGCGGTTAGCACGCCGAGAGATATATATATGTAAATTCAGGAGACTGCTTCTCTCAGAAGCAACGATTAGTTCTATACTAGAAATTGACATTCTTAAGTCATTGAAATTCAGTTCATTACATATAGTAGTGCTAAGCATCCATATACTATTAACCTTTATCCTTAAGCCTCATAGCATTGCTGCAATAGTGCTCAGTATTCAACTTAACGTTGTTTACATTATTTTAGTAAACCAAAAAGGGCTAGCTTTAGGGTTAGCCCTAATAAAGCCTTTGACTAGCTGAAATAGTTAAGAGACATGTTAGTTAGGAGTAGTAAGTCATGCAGTAATTGTATATAGATAATAGAGGTATGAGTTACATGACAACTCAGGTTTTCTTAATTAAAAGTCAGGTTGTGAGTTATACCTTAATATAACTGTAATGTAGTATATGATTACCCAATAGTAGATGGTCAGTAACTCAATGAAGAGCTGCTATAAAAAGCGCTTAGAGAGCAACAGAAAGTACTTTCCTCTTCTCTTCATCAAATATATTATTCAAGAGTTTGTCACTTAGTATTAAGTTTTATCATTTATAATATTAAAAGATATATTCGCACACTGCTTTGTTAAATCCCAGCTGAAAAATAATTCTAGTCTTCAGTAATTAGAAGACCCTATTCATGAATTAAGTTACCTAGATATAATAATTTGACTTTAATAAGGTCCCCTCTTCTAGTTTGTCTTGATGTTCAGATACATAGTGGGGCATTCTTAAGGTGACCGTGGGACAAATATGTTGATCCCGTATACTGAGATAGCAAAATGGTTCTACTGCAATTATATTAAAGAATATCTTGGACAATGATTCTTGGTACAAAGCTTATATTGCTAAATTAACAAAACATTCAGTAAAGAGGAAAGGAAAGATGCTTTTCCTGAGATTCTAATGCTATACTCACAGCTACCTCTTCATTGACTTCTTGATCACCTGTCAACGGGTGACTTATACCAATAAGTATGTTTCTTTCTCAGCGTGACTCATACTTGACTCACACTGAACCCAATAATAAAACCTAAGTTATCGTGACTCATAAATCTCCTCCCATACTCAAGCTGCCCACTACATCTAGTTAACATGTTCTTCAGCTGCTAAGTGTTTTTCAGCTCTCTTGATTCTTTTCTCACAACTAACGATTTGGCGTTTGTAGGTCGTGGTAGTTCTTGTTGGCCAGTTACTTCCTGATTAAGCTACTTGACAATTATATGGCCAGCTTAAGTTATTGTCTTGACCAAGGTGTAGGTAATTTATTGAGTTGCTGCAGGTTACGTTCTTAGCACTAAGAGTACTAAATGCATAAATTCTTGCTTTGGCCCCCACTTCCCTGTGGCAAGTACCGTCTGTTCTCATATTTGGTTTATCTTTGTCAAGTCATATATGTCATCCTTAACCCTATGGGTCTGCAATCCAGTTTTATAGTAACAGCGCCACTTCCATATCTGTAGCGTTCCTAATAAGGCTTGAGGTGTTCATGATACTAAAGTACTCAAGTTCAAGTAATACATGCCAGTATCGCCTACCTCACAGTACTTAAAGCCTCTATTGTTATAGTAATTAGCATTCTCAGTATTGAGAATATAATCTATAGCATGTCGTGAATATCTCAAGTCTAATCAGAATAATACCACAGACACAGAAATAATATCAATTATCATTAGATCAGATCGTAAGTTCCACAAGATTAAGGATGGCACACACAACTCAATAAGAATGAATTAAATACAAGAATGAACAGCACTTAATGAAGGTAAGTAGAAGCTAAAGTGAAACTTGTATAATCAGTATTCTTAACGCTAGAAGTATAACCTACAATAACTTAATAATTTATCTATATCTTAATTAAGACAATAACCTCAACCAGTTACAAAAATACTAAGCAACTTAATTGAGAAGTAATTGACTATACAGAGTTCCACAGAATATGAAGTCTGGAACTATTGAATATAAATAGAAGACTAAGGGAGCTAAAGGACACTTAACAGCTGAAGAATATATTAGATAGGTGTAATAAATAACTTGAGTACAAGTCATAGGTTATAAGTTATAATAACTCAAGTTCCATTATTGGATTTTGTATAAGTTATATTATGAGTCATATTAAGAAGTAAGCATACCAAGTAGTATGAGTTATTTATTAGCAAGTGGCCAAGAAATTAGTAAAGAGATAGTTATAAATATTATATTAAGATCTTAAGGAAAGTTTCTTTTCTTTTCTCTTTACTAAATGTTTTATTAGTTTAGCAATTAAACTTCATACTAAGAATTATTGCCCTAAACTATATTTTGATATAGTTACAGCAAAACTGTTTTACTATCATAGTATACAGGACTAATATAAGTGTCTCATAGTTACTCTATGAATATCTCATCACATACTTGAACTTTTAAGATAAACTGAAAGATGAGATCTTGTCAGTATCAGATCTTCACATGGCAACTTAATAAGTTACTCATATCTCAGTTAAGATAATAACTTAACTAGTTAGACAAATATTAAGAAACTTAATTAAGAAATAATTAACTACTAGAAATTTTATGTCTGATAAAACCTTAAACTATTAGATATAAAAAAGAGATTAAAGAAGCTAAAAGATACTTGATAGCTAAAGGATATAATAGCTGAATGTAATGAATAGCTTAAATATAGATAAAGTGTTATAAGTTATAATAACTCAAGTCTTATTATAAAGTTTAATACAAGTCATGTTATAAATTATATCAAGAGATATACATATTAAATAGTATAAGTTACTTATTAATAAGTAGTTAAAAGATTAATAAAGAAATAGCTATAAATACTATATTAGATTTTTTAAGAAAAGTATTTTTTTCTTCTCTCTTTACTAAATATCTTATTAATTTAATAAATAAGCTTTATACTAAGAATTATTACTTAAAATATTTTTTGATATAGTTACAGTCAGACTATTTCATTATTCTATTATATAGAACTAATATAACTATTCTATAATTATCTCATAAATACTTTACTATGTAATCAAATATTCAAAATAATTAAGAAGTTGAAACTCTATTAAAGTTAGATTACAAAGACACTTAATAAAAGATATACTAAAACAATTATAGAAAAAAGTTAATAAACTTCTAACCAATTAAGAAAGTTAAAGAATATATTAATTAGAAGTAATGAGTTATATAGCAATTGCATAAAGGTAAGAAATTTATAAGTTATAATATAACTTAAGTTTTCTTATTTGAAATTTAAGTTATAAGTTATATTTTAGTAAGAAAGTAATATAGTATATAATCAATTAATAATAGATGATAAGTAATTTAATGAAGAACAGTGTTATAAATATTTTAAGCTTTGTCACAAACATTCTGAGCCTTATCAGGAACACTACGAATACGAGAGTGGCATTGGTACTATTGAACTAAATTACAGACCTGTGGAGTTAGAAATAGCATGTATAGCTTAGCATAGATGAACTAAATACAAGGGTAGATGGTACTTACTGCAGGTAAGTAAGGGCCAAAGCAGGGGTCCACGCAATCAATGCCCTTAGTGCTGAAAGCATGACCTGTGGCAACTTAATAAATCACCTATACCCTGGTTAAGGCAGCGACCTTAGCTAGCTACACAAATGTCAAGCGGTTTAGTCAGAAAGCGACCAGCCAACAGGAACCACCACAACCTATGGACGAAGAACTGTTAATTATGAATAAAGGGCTAAGAGAGTTGAAGAACACTTGGCAGCTGAAAGACACATCAGCTAGATGTAATAGGTAGTTTGGGAATAAATGAAGGATCGTAAGTCATAGTGACTCAAGTTTCATTATTGGACTCAGTATGAGTTAAGTGTAAGACACATTGAGAAATGAATATGTCAAGTGATATGAGTCGCCTGTTAGCAGGCGGCCAAGAGATCAGTAAGGAGTCAACTATAAATATAGTGTTAAAATCTCAGAGAAAGCATCTTTCCTTCTCTCTTCAATGAGTATCTTGTTAGTTTAACAATATAAGCTCTGTATAAAGAACTATTGCTCAAGATATCATCTGATATAGTTGCAGCAAAACCATTTCACTATCCTAGTATACGGAATCAATATAACTATCTCACGATTACCCCTAGAACACCTTGTTGTATACTTGAATACCTAAGACAACTAGTAGACGAGACTTCATCAAAGTTAAATCGTCACCGACTTTAAGTTATAGGACGCCACTAGTATAGAAGTGACACAAGAACTATTGAGTCAGATTGCGAACAAAGCTCTATTGAGCATAACTTATGGCTAAAAGAGTTAGTTATTAAATACAAACAGTAATAAGACTTGCTGGAAGTAGTACTCAAAGCAGTAATATGCTATGTACAATAACTGAAAAATATGAGATAATACTCTAATCAGATAACTTTCACTTAACAAACTTAATTAACTACTATGATGCTAAGAAAGTAATACAAGAAGTAATTAACAAACTTTGAAGTCTCCTAACCAAGAACTAGTTAAAAGTAACTCAGGAAAGGAAGTTAATAGATCCTTAACTAGCTGAAATAGCTGAGGGATATATTAGTTAGAAGTAATGAGTTGTAGAATGATTGTATATAGGTAAGAAGGGTATAAGTTACAAAGTAACTTAAGTTTTCTTATTTGGAATTTAGGTTATAAGTTATGTCTTGACGTAATTGTAATATAGTATACGATTACCCAATAGCAGATAATTAGTAATGTAATAAAAAGTAGCTATAAAGAGTGCTTAGAGAGCAACAGAAAGTACTTTTTACTTTTTTTTACCAAATGTACTATTTAGAGTTTTATTACTTAGTAATCTAAGTTTTATTGTCCAAGATATTAAAAAATATATTTATATGCTATCTCATTAAATTCCAGCAAAGAAGTAATTCTAGTTCCCAGTAACAAGAAGACTTTGTCTGCAAATTGAATTATCTAAAATACTCAAGTCTAAATAATATATACTAGTATCACTTATCTCATAATACCTAAAATCTTTACCATTATAAATAGTTGTAAAAAGTACTTATATTAAAGATAACCCTAAAGTTAAATACTTTAAATTGTTAAAACAATATAAATAATATTAAGTTAAATTTTAGGCATAATTACAATAATGTTATAAGGTTTAAGAGTAAAAATTATAGATTTATGAAACTTAATATTACTTTGTACAGTAGAATTGATTTTAATAATAAAATCAACTGTTATTTCTCTTAGAAGTAACTTTCTGCATATATATATATATGTAAATTAATATATTCCTTAACATTTTACTATTAAGCTACAACTATAGTTCTTATTCTTCAAGATTTCATATTATGATTTGAAGAGTAATAAAGAGTATTTTTCTTCTCTTTTTATTAAATATTAATTATTATTTAAATAAACTAAGTTTTATTACTTAAGACATTAAAAGATATAATTATATGCTACTTTGTTAAATTCTAGCTAGAAAGTGATTCTGGTCTCTATTAATAAGGAGACTATATTTATAAGTTGAGTTACTTTAAAATTTTTCAAGTTTTAAGTAATAAATACTTATATTATCTATTCTACAATACTTTAAACCTTTGCTATTATATTTTATATTACTTGATAGCAAGAAGAATATAATTTAAATTGTTACCATCTGACATATCAAAAGCTTTCTCTTTATATGATTTAAGGAGTAATTACAGAAAAAGAGAAGGGACTAATAATAATTTTGAATTTAAAAAATTGGGGAAAAATTACAGTTAAAGCTTACTGTGAACATATTATTCTAGTAGTTCACAATTTTTGAACAACGGCAGATGGTACTTTTATGGGAGATGATGTAGCAGCCAATCAAGCTAAAATCACAGGAAAACATTACCAGCAACTTGGAATTTCAAGACTCGACTGGCCGCCATCATCCTCAAATCTTAATCCAATCCAAAATGTCTGGCGTTTACTTAAAAGTCGGCTTCGGAATCGTGAAAATCGGCCTAAAACGTTAGGAGAGATGGGAACATTTACGGCTAGAAGATTATGTTCACTACATTGAGAGCATGCCGAGTCGTATTCAGGCTGTTATTGCTGCTCGTGGAGGTCATACAAAGTGGTAAACAATGTATTTAAATTCTTAGAAACTTGCGGTATATTTTTCAAACTGCCCGCTCCGCGACCACGGTACCCTTGTGCACCTTAAAAAGTGGACCGCTGCATCCACGCCCGAGGGGCAGAATACCGTGGTGAGCAATTGGTCTTGATTCTCATCTTCTTTGCACTAAAATAGGCCTGTGCCATAGATTGAACCGATCCATAACGGAAAGGGGGTAAGGGCCAGAGTGTTGGCAAAGGGGATTGGGAAAGGATATTTCTCTCATTCTGAGAACTGAGTTCATCGCGCCTGGGTATTATTCAATGGAGAAACACGACATACTACCCTCGGAGCAAATCATTGGTTGAGTTGCTTCTCTAATGCCACAAGATTGCGAGGACGGAGAAAAAACGGACGAAGAGTTAATATGCCATAGAAACGCCATGACGATCTCCTTAGGACTTTGCTTCATGCTTTTGGATACATGAATGGGTCTAGCCAGTTTAAGCACCAAGTGAAATGAGAAAGTTCACTCATCTGGGACTGTCGATGTGTTAGTGATTCGTGCATGGATAGTACACCTTTGTTGGAATTGTTTCGGATGGAACCTACTCTCAATCTCTCCTAATTCAATGTCATCGCTAATATCCTTTGGACTCCTCCCATCAACTTGACATCCCACACTGAAAGCAGTTCCCAGAATCTCCTTAACAGTCCCTTTCAGGTCCTTTGCCAGACTCTTGAATCTCATGGTCCTCGCAATGTCAATTATCTCGTCAAGGGGAATTGACTTTGTGTGCTTAATATTTTTTTCCTTCTTCCGGTCACGCGGGGGCTCCTTGAGCGCTTTGATGACAAGAGATGAGGCTGATGGGACGACGGAAACAGCAGCTTGACGATTTTGAATGGTGAGCTTGACCGTTACTCTGAGACCTTTCTGTGAGCGAAAGAGAGGCTGTCAGCGATAACCAATTGCCGCAAAATCCTAAACCACCCTGCGCCGGAGGTGAGGGCCTCAACGTACCCAGTCACCTGTTGCCTTTGCAATATCTTCTCCGACCTTCTTTGGCGATAGACCGAGAGGGCCGATTTTGGGCGCAAGAGCGGAGGAGGCGCCGACTTCACCACCAGTCGCCCTTAGATGGCTATATACAATGCCTGAATCAGCTTCCAATATCTCACCAAGCACCCCCATGCCTCGATTCCGAAGGAGAACCATAGCGCCGTGATATTCACAATATAGGGCGAGGACTACTAACATGACTTTAACCTCATTTGGATCGAATTTTGGAGCTGTTAACGGAGAACGATATTAGCAAAGGCGATTGAGGAGTAGTCATGTAGTACTTACGCATGATGACAACTGCCCTGGTGATGTGATGATTGTTGGTCCTTCAAAATGCCGTGCCCGAAGATGCAATTCAAGCGCTATGACAATTTCAAATTCAAGCGAGGATTGAGACTGCTGCTGGAGGGCAGACCCTAAGAGCCGCATTGCCTTGGCGTTGCTTGCCCCTGCAAGTTTCAAACCTAACGGTTAAATACTTGGTTTTCACAGGCGCACGTGAGAGGTCTGATTTACGACTGATAATCTCTTCGGCTCATGCTACAAGATGCTAGTAGAACATTGGGTTTTTAGTGCCAGAAACAATTAACCGCCTTCTTTCTCGACCTAAGACTCTGGCATGGGCCAACACCCAAGAAGTTTTACTTAATTAGTGCCAGTAACGGCAAGCCTAATTCCAAATTGTTAGTAAGCACTACGATATAGGCTAAGCCGTCAGAAACTCACTTCATCAGATGCTCCATAAAGGTCTGGAGGGATACGTCGTCAGTAAATATAGTTTGAGCTGTTTGAGATACACCACCGTAGGTACCAGTTGTATGTGTGGTAGATGGGTTAAGCTTTGACAGCAAGAAACGGGCTTGAGATCCACCGGTGTCACAGACAATGAACCGAGGAAGGGGAAATCGGTCTTGAATAAGTTCCTAAAGTTATCCGTTAGCCAAGTGTCATATAATCACTCCTAGGCGATGAGAATATAACCTACTCTCGCATCTTCTTTCGGCTGCTCAAGAAGAGCCTTGAAGTTCTCATACCCGCCTTGATCTTGATACCCCGCTTTTCTCCACTCCGCAATCGTTTCGCCATGAAAGATAAGGATATGGAAGAAAGTATCTAGGAGGAGGACATGGGCAGGCTGAATTGATGAGGAATCCAGGAGCACAGGCTGGCTGCCTTCTTGATCGAATGTGTAAGAATCCAGGGTCGGTTGGATCATGATCAAAGAGTTCCCGACGTCCTCGTGATTTAGGACATGTCGGTAGAAGGCCGTCTCGTCTGGAGAATTATTGAAAACTTGAAGGAATTGACTTCTTCGAAGGTGGAACATGAACTGCGGATAGAGCGTAAAGTTCTTCTCCAATCTGAAGGAGGTTGGATCGTCCTTGCGGTAATCTGCAAACCTCGAGCACAGACGAATAAGCATCCTATCAACCCATCTTAGGACATCTGGGCCGTCATCGACTTCCGCTTTGAAGACGGCAATACGTGACATAAGTACAGCAGCCGCCTCTTGATCAAATGACTGAGCGATTGCTGGGTCGCCTGCTGGACCGCTAAGGTTCCTCGTAACAGTGGTCACCCTAAGGTGAAATTGCCCTGACGAATGTTGATAGTACGTTAAGAACTGCATCATGCCCTTTGCTGAAGTTTGTTGTTGGGATGCAGGCCCCCCCTGATTTGCTATTTCAAAGTAGATACCGTAGCTGGCTGCAGGATCTATACCACATATCTTCCAGGAGCAGGTATTGCCGATACCACATTCCGTCTCCCCAACTGCAGCAGACTTTTTGTTCAGAGAAACAGCGTGTCCGATTAAGCCGGTAACTTTTAACTCCTTAGTCGTTAATACCTCTAACGAGGCATTAAATCCCATTAGAAGGTTGTCATTCGCATCTTTATCGAAGACCCGAATGAAGCTCTGCTTGAACATTGAAGAAGTGAAGCTGTCCGTTAAGATCATATGTCCGCCTGTCGAATTCGACAAGCCCTTCATTTCCAGAAGACCAACTTGGTCTAGACATCCTGCAAATATGTCAATGATATGGCCGTTATGAGCTGTTCGCTTGGCCAGGTTGTCATAGAACTTGATATTAGTTAGCAGGGTTCGACAAGAAATGATATATTGTGTCTTACCTTCAATGCCTTCTTGTAGTATTTGATGTTGTCACGGTCGATGTCGTGATGTGACCGAATCGGCTCCTTCAATTCGGGTCCTACAACCATCCCTGGGCCCTCTGTAGCAGGACCTCCCGCAAAAAGCATGATTCTTCCCCCAGAGTTTTGGAATGAACTTTCTAGAAGGCCGACAGCAACGCTAAGGGCAACTCCAGTACATCTCAAAGCGCGCCTATCGTTTGCCACAGGCCAGGGATCTCGTTGCAATTGCTCCAGAGCATTCGTTAACTGGAATTCACACTGTTGTAGAGGCAGGAGAAAGCGCGCAGCTGGACCCATGAGTTGCTGGGGTCGACCTGGCTGTTGCGGCATACCTGGACGGACTCCAGTGGGGAGAAGCCCGAGCATCTCCTGTACCTGCTTTGCCGTATAGTCCTTGTTACCTCTGAATACATACGATTTGGCGCATTCAGTGTAACCGAGTTCGTGAACTTGCGCCTACGGGATTGTTAGCAGTCAATCAGAGCACGTGGACATCAAGAATATTCCACCATTGTGCCGAAAGTGATGAATCCGACCAAGGCATTCGGCGGCAGCAAGCTCAAGCTCATAATGAGCGAATCCTTCAATGCCTTTAAGCTGTCTTCCTCTTGGCATGTATCGACAACATAGACGAAAATGGGTGGGGTGGGCGCAGGTCGAGATAGACGATATTCGATCGTAGTATGAGCTGGGTGGAGCTCCGGAGGTATCGCCGTGTTGGTGATATCTTTATAATGTGGCGGTAGGGAATTCCGTTGAAGGCAAAATGGGCAAATCCATAGCCGTGCTCTCATGTCAACTTGGCTAGGAGATTGTAAGAGAATATTCATTGCAGAACGAAGTCAAAACAAACCAGTATGGATTAAGCACCGCTCGGCATGGAGCCTTGCACGTAACAGGTTCATATTGCAGAAGGGGTCTGTCTAGCAATTCCTTCAAGGGCGTGTAAAGAGCCCCAATCGGCACCACAAGTCGTGAAGCTTCCTAGACGATGGTTAACTTTCAAGGCCAACATAATTATATGTACGTGAGCAACTAACCATCCGAGAGCTTGGAAACGTGTTCCAACTGAGTCTAATACCATCTCGATCCTCCACCTCATTCCACTGCTCTTTCAGCATCTCGTAATCCATCTTCACAATGATATCCTATCAACCACCAACTCTGCCTTTAGAGTAGATAATGCGAAATCAAAGTTTGGTAGGCCAAAGGTAGTATTTTGAATGGCCTATGGAAGAACCAAGGTAGGCGGCGTCTTGTGCTTTAAAGAGCACTTCAGACAATTCACAGCAGCCTGGAGTTCGGTGTAGTTGAAGATACGGCCAGATTGCAAAGTTCCTTGCCCTCGGATTGTTCGCTTAGTCATTCACTTCTGACCCACACTTAAATATGAAGTTCGTGACAACAAGTCCTTTCCTCCCTTCATCTACAAACATCGCCAGCTCATAAACACATTACTGATGGCAGTCTTGCTCTCTCCTCGTGGCAAGATTGTTTTCGCGCTGAGCGAAGATTATACCTTACCCATGGCTGGGCGCCTGGCTTTGAAGAGTCATTCCGACCTTCCTGAAAACTTGGGAATCAGCAGAGGTTACATATCCTTCGGTGGCAGGCAAGAAAGTTGACCTCACCGCCAGCGCGATGTATGGAGAGTGGCATCAGATAGCATCTGGTTCTTTGATAGAATATGGACTCGTTTTACGCTTCCATTCTCTTTAGGCATTCTGTAATGATGAACTTCAGACTTGATCTGTTCGCTGACTAGCGAATTGATCGTTTATCTATTCTGTCTTTTTACAACCAGCCGCATCTTCCGACTCTCAACTCTAGTTGGAAACTAAGTGCAGTAACCTCTAGAACAGCATCCGTGAGGAACTCTACTGCAAAGGGAATTAAAGAAAGCCGCGCCATCCCATACCCAAAAAATAGTGAATGAAAACTAAAGTCGCTCGTGAATGCGGAATACTACCAATCGAGTCTGCACAAAACTGTCACGCTACTGTTCCTACTGAAGCTTCGCTTCCAGCAAATAGCTTCTCCCTCCACCCGTTACATACTTCTTCAAACCCGCCAACCACTTCCCTACAGACACCTCCACATTCTCTGCGTCTAAGCCTGTCTTGCCAATCGCCCTTCTCAATCCATCTTACACCTTCTTCCACCAGGTCATTCTCGCGCCTCATCTCCATAACAAGTTCCCTGGCACTCCGCAGCCGCCGTGTTGCCGCTGTGGTAGTTTGTCGAGACATATGTAATGTGTCAGAAAGATAATTTAAAGTTGTGATGAGTTCAGAGGTGACACTTGAAAGACTGGAGAGCGAGGTGAGGGCAGCTGCAGTAGGTTGGGGTATGATCTCAATGGCAGTAGATAGCATCGGTAAAAGATCCGCAACAATATCAGGGTCTGGTGGCAGAGATAGGGGAGAGAGAAGAGGGAAGGTCAGAGAGTGAAGAGTTCGGGTTTGGTGGGCGAGGTGGACAGAGAGAGCGGTATGAGCAGTAATAAGTCTGTTCTGGTAAGTATTTGAAAGAACTCATCATTTGAGAGCAAATTCCCTACTCACCTTGTAGCGCCTCCTTCAACTCCAGCTTGTCCACCGAGGTCTTTTAACCTGCCAACTATCCTCTCGACCACATTGTCAGTCTCGCCACCATTCGATCCTGTCCCTCGTCTTGCTAAGCCCTCTAAAATCGCCAGACGCGCTTCTAGCGCTGGTGATATTCCCGCTGTGGGTTCCATATCAGATTCATCCCCGTAGTCCGACCCATCATACTGCGAATCGTGCCTTCGATGCTTGGATTGAGCTGGGTCTTTCGGCGGCGGCAGTTGTGGAGGTTTTGCTAGTATTAACGTGGGCGAGGCAGCAACATCTATGCCGCTATCACGCGTACGTTCGCTATCCTGATCCTGACTCTCACACTCATCTGCTAGGAAGCCACTTCCGCCGCCCGCAAGTGGTTGTTCTCCAAATTCGTATATTCCTCCTTCTTCCCCCTCCTCCTCGTCCCATGCCCCTGCAAGCTCGTCTGCCAGACTACCAAGGCCGCTCGCCACGCTACCTCCTGCGGGACTGACGAAATCACTCGACATGCTAATGTTCCCGTTCAATTCATGCAAGCTATGGTGGTGAGGCGTTGTCGGTGTGTTCAGGGACGACTTCCGGCTATGCGAAAACCGCGCTGAGCCCGGATCGTTATACGGATACGGGGACGGGTATGAAAGATCGATGTTTGCTACCATGGTAGGACGGCGCCGGCGGGTAGGTGTCTGAGGTGACGACGACATGTTTGGCACATCCACAACCGCAATGATCTCTTTGGATGCGCCTGCGTTACAAGGAGAGTCGACTGCCGAGCCAGAGGTAAGACCGAAAGATAGGCCAATCAATACCTGCTTCAATTTTCGCCCACCGATCTCAGGAGCGCAACGTTGTTCCGTCACTCTATCTTGCCTATGAAGGTGCCCGCAGAGAAAGCCACTGGAGTAATCCAACCACGGGACTCATCCAATGTACATACCAAGTCAGCCTTCTGCTGGTTTGTGAGATTGTTGCTTTCAGAGAGTAGGGGGTCCAATAAATAACAGGGATGCCTCGACGGGATCGCGTTGGCGAAGCTTTTGTGCGCGTTTGCAATATTCTTTCACGGGCTTTTCCGTGAAGCGGGTTGCCTCGCTGCCCCGAGTCCACGGTACGTTGATATGGGTTTCGAGGGACAACACCAGGTTCTAGTAGCCTTGCACTACGACACCGTCGGGAATGATGCACTCATGTCGTCTGTTGGGATGCAAAGGCACGTGAATTCTATTCGCGGCTCAACGACGAACAACAATAAAAGTTCCTTACGCCTCTGGAGTATAACATACATGTTCGGTGCCACAATAGCCACGGAAGCAAGCGAGCGCGCCCTTCGCATATAAGATATAGAGCACTCGGCACGGCATACTTATCCCGACTTCCTTCTTAATACAACAACAACACAACAGCACAACTATGTAACATCGCTAAGAAATTGAATCAATGGCAGGTGCGCTCATCGAATGCAGAGTGAGGGCCGTTACTTTGGAGTCCTCAACGGTGTCTGTATGCTCAGGGAGCATACAATTCCATGGCTGATCTCCGTGCCGAGTACACTCATTCCACCCTCCGATTTTGATTAATCTCATCCCACTTCTTTCGACATGTCGCGTTTCCAAAATGATATGAGCCTCCGTGCTTGGCAATGTACTCGGCGACTTGTTTCCATGGTATCTTGACGCCTTTGTTCATATACCCACTCGATCCCTGAGCTTGGTGCACCGAAGGCAACAGAGTCTCTACAGCTTGCCGTAGAAGAAGGATCTGGATAAAGTTCTTGTTAGTTGCGTTTTCTATTAATAGGAGTTATGGCGCATATTACGTCTTCCTCTTGCCATTCTGGCTTTCTAACCCTGTGCTGTTTCTCTTTTGTCAACGTCCTGAAGCGTCCCCTGAGGGTTGACTCGGCTTCGCTGAAGTGTCCCTTCTCCCGAATATCCTTGTAGGACATTCCAGCAAGTTTCGACTCTATCAAAAATTGATCCTTCAAACTCCTCCGTAAAGTGGCCCGTCCAACGTGATTTATCGACCTCGGTGACGTTGGTTCACTCCACCCGGAGCGCGACCCAAAATTGGAAGCCCTCACCCAATTGTCACTGGGAAACTTTGGATGTATTGGTTTCGGCAGGCAAGGCCTCGGGCTAATCCGAACTTGGCGTCTATGTCGATTATATTCGATTGTGGATTGCGCGAGCATGTCTCGGGTGCAATCACCTGCACGACCCGCGTGGTATGGTGGACTATCCGCTGCGGCAGGTGTTTTTTGTTCCTCTTCAAGAGGAATATCTGGCTGGCCGTTCATCGGAGACGTCTGATTGGCATACGCTTCCCTTAAATCACAGCTCGATAGCTGACTGACGAAATTATTATTAGAATGTCTTCCAAAAGGCAAATGTGCCTCCTCACCCTGCATCGCAAAACCCTCAATCCTTGCCGGGCTCTGGTATGACATATATTCCGAAAGTACCGACGGAACCGAAAAGGGGGGTTGCGACATTAACAATAACCCCGGTGCCACCACTGAGGTCTCCGCAGGGGTTTCCTGATACTGATTCAGAGTCTTGCACTCATCCACCCAGGGACCATTGATCGACGGAAATTCTCGCTCATCGATGCTTGACAGGGGCTCTGTGTTATCTGACAGTCCATCAGATCCGTCGAGAAGGCCGTGGCCCCACCATGATGTGACATAAGAAGACGACCAATTACCGTCTCCGCCAGGGCTTGCTTCAGCCTGGTGCTGAGTGGATCCATCGGCACTTTGGCCGCTAAAGTAGGAATCATAGCCCCCATACATCAGGCCGGCAAAGGGAAGGTCGGAACAGTCTTGATGTGAGGCGACATGATCCAGCAGATCCGATCCACTTTGGTTAGGTTGTTGTATCATATTTCCTTCATATCTTTGTGAAAGATCAAGGGCCAGCGGAAGTGCTTGTAATACACGATCTTGCGGCCATTCCAGACTCATATGTCTGGGGATTTCCTGCTGACAGTCATACCAGAACTGCTCCCGCGGAATGGGGCTACCCCGCCATTCATCAACATTTTGGGCTCTGCACTTTGAGGATTGACCGTCATTGGAAGGCGTCGTTTCAGCCTGTTATATTCGTCAGTGGTTTTGTTGTTGTTTATGGGTGAATGCTTACCTTGGGAAATTTTCCCGCGTGCTCGAGCTCTGGATCAACTAAGCATAGCGGATACCCCCAGCAAAGAGATTTCTGCAATGTTGTTACTTTAGCAGCATCCAAAGGCCTTGTCCGTGCTTTTACTACTTCGATACCACCATCTCCAGTCTGTCTAGTCTGAGGGTCGGTTTGAGCCATCCCTGTGTATCCCATATCTTCAGCTGGGATTTCTGGCCTCATGGTAACTGCGAGGGTTATACAGTATGTTTTCACCGTCCAGGAAAGCAGTCACCCCTTCACCGCCTCGTTGAACTGGTTCTCCTGCACGTTCACCGCAGGCTCTTGACCTTCAATCTCTATGCCCTTTCTAATCATGCAACCTTCACAGGCTAGGAAAGCCGCAGAAGTTTTCGGAAACAACAAGTCTGGCATGCAAACTCTGCCAGCCCGTAAAGCCTTCCCCCAGACCGATACAACGGTTTGAGCTCGCGGAGGGTGGCTTTTTTAATTTAAATTTTTTGGCAATATTGTGAAGCCGAGATATACTTCAGAACCTGTGACCTTTGGGACTGACTGACTGATGCAGCCCCGTGTTCACCTGATATTGACCAAACTTGGCCCGGGTGAAAGATCCGCTGCCTGGAATATCGTCATCTCGGCATTGTCCCGTCGCAATTTTTGAAGGAAACCACCTACAGCTTGAGCTGGCTACGCAGCTGCCACGCTTCAACAACCGACTGCCGCCAGCAGCTTCGGATCGTAACTTTGTGAAGAATTGGAGGCTGAGGCGTCAACCGAACAATGATCGCCTGGACTACAGCAAACACAGCTGTAGCTCTCAGTGGCAAGTGCGTACAGAGAGTTAGGTGTGCCTCTGGAAGGCACAGTATAAGAAACACATTTCAACCAAGCAGGGAACCAAGCACGGAGACAAGTGTTCAGATACTACTGTACATTGGGCTATGCTCCGAATATCAACTTCTGCCTGATAGCCGTTGCTGGAGGATAGGGAAATTAACACGCTGCGGCCATGGCCCCTTCGAGAAATAGTACCTACAAGACATGCCTAGGCAAATTTCGCAGGATTGCTTGAACTGGAATTTCACGGGAAACAACAATTCTCTCCGGTTGACCAGCCATCCCGATTCTCGCACTCTCACCGGGGATATTATTGACAGCTCACTTTCATAATTTTAATTGGCTGTTCCTCAATATACAGGCGAGCTTTAGCCACAACTGCGGATGGCAATACTCCAATGAGTTGGCTTACTAGAATCTTCTTACATGTCGAAGCCTACAATGTGGACTGGTCAGTACCAGCTTCGGCTACCCGCTGCCGTTCGCCGCGTGGGCCTTGAGCTCCTCTGAACTGGTTCATAATCCTTAGCTAGTATATACGCCTTCAAAGTAAGTCTTCTGGTCGGGAACGGACAGACCATACCGGGAGAACAACAAACGAAGTTTGCTTGCTGAATTTTCGCTAGACGCAACTAGTGTATCATTCCTCATGAGAGGCGCATAACCGAAGAGCGGTCAGTGCAATAGGTGTGACCTCGCTCCTATCTTTGCACAACTGTCAAACCTGTGTCGATCAGTGGTAGGGCCGCATCTCCAGGCCCACGTTCTCAATGGAACCCGAGATCGGTGTGCATGCAACTTCAGGGTGGAGACGAGTGGCGTTGAAATCAAGAATTTTGACACTGCCAGCAAAGGGACAGTTTGCTAGAATATATCAGAACCTATGAATCAACCTTCTATAGAGACGTCACCTATACGCGTGAGTCACATATGGCACTGAAGATTGACTCCCAAGCTTCAACAGTATGTGTCTCGGAAATATCGATTTTTTTTCTTGCCATAAGTTTCTCATCCGGCGGGACCTAATGTTGGCATCGTGCTCAGATCGTCTCTCCTGCCTTTGAATCTAGTCCACCTACTGCCCAAAGCTGGGACATGGCTTGCAGGTGTCGTGACTATGGCCACAAGTGGGATGTGGGGGTTCCTGTGCTCAGCTCGAATGTTATTGCTCGTCGGCTCACATCGGTCCAGCCAGATAAAGTTGGAATGTTTCCCAGCGCAGCCAGCCACAGCTTTCAGTCTATGTATTATTTCACGGGACAGAAACCCGCCAGGACTCGAAGGCTTCCTGCATCACCGCCAACTTGGATTGCCTATAGTCGTGATTTAGATGTGCAAGTCTGAAGATTTCAAGATCTTGACCCCTTTGATTCTTTTACCAAGCACGACCTCCGGCCACCATGCCCGCTACCGCGTTAATATCAATAATTTAGCTATTCAAACAATCCTAGAGGGACGC